>BQNB010004912.1:8298-105024 GCA_026074375.1 Tanacetum coccineum | reverse complement strand
TTTTTTTTCTTTATCTTTTTCACTAGTGTTTTTGTACGTTTTCATAATTTTTCGTACGTATTTACACGTTTATGTACGTTTTCGTAAGTTTTTGTACGTTTTTATGTTTTAGTACGTTTTCGTCCATTTTTTTACGGTTTTTGTCGTTTTTTACGTTTTCGTCCGTTTTTTAAGTTTTCGTACGTTTTTGTCCTTTTTTTACGTTTTCGTCTGTTTTCGTACATTTTCGTTTGTTTTCGTCCGTTTTCGTAAGTTTCTATACGTTTTTGTTTTTTTCGTACGTTGTGTCCCTTTTTTACGTTTTCGTAAGTTTTTGGCTGTTTTTTACATTTTCGTCTATTTTCGTCGGTTTCTGTACGTGTTCGGACGCATACGTAAGAAAACAGACGAAAACGTAAGAAAACGTACGAAAACAGACGAAAACGTACGGAAATGTAAGCAAACGTACGAAAACGAATGAAAACGTAAGAAAACAGACGAAAACGTACCGGGAACAGACAAAAACGTATGAATACGTAAGAAAAGGTGCGAAAACGGACGAAAACAGACAAAAACGTACAAAACAGACAAAACGTAGAAAAACAGACGAAAACGTACGAAAACAGACGAAAACGGACAAAAATGTACTAAAACGTACGAATACGTAAGAAAACGTACGAAAACGTATTAAAATATACAAAAACGTAGAAAACAGACGAAAACGTACAAAATCGTAGGAAAACGGATAAAAGTAATGAAATGTAAGAAAATGTACAAAAAAACGTACAAAAACCATACAAAATGAATCACTTCGGTATAAAAGCGTACGAAACCGTAAAAACGGATAAAACGTAAAAAAACGTATGAAA
Source organism: Tanacetum coccineum (assembly GCA_026074375.1). NCBI lineage: Eukaryota > Viridiplantae > Streptophyta > Magnoliopsida > Asterales > Asteraceae > Tanacetum > Tanacetum coccineum. Next base: position 104,176 of record BQNB010004912.1, on the reverse strand, counting down.
AAATAAATATTAAAGGTGGTGGTGGGAGCTGAGTGTTGAAAAAGTAAGAATAAGTGGAAAAAAATGAAAGTTTATGTCTGTAAAATTGAAGAAGCTAGAAGTGCTTCTTAGCACTTATGTCTGTAAAAATAACAAACAAAAACCTCAGCCCGCTTGCAAAGATTTGCAGACAAAAAAAATGAAAAATGCTTCTTAAAAAAACAAACGAAACCTTAGTGTGCAAATTATGAGAATTTGGTTGAATATATTACTATTAATCTTTATCAATTTGCTAGCAGTCCCGTCTGTATAGTTGGAGGCTTTAAGTTTGTATAGCTTATGTAAAGGACATTTTTATAAGTATCACATCGCTAAAAGAAAACACACACACACACATATACTCCCTCCGTCCCTAAATAAGTGTCCATTGTTGACTTTTGAAGTTATTCTTTTGGAACTTTGACCTTAACTATTTCTTTTTGCGTTATATAATACTTGATGCAAAATATATGAATGAATTGGGTTTTAAATATATTTTCATTGATATAATTTTCATTAAGTATTATATAACACAATCAAAATAATTTAAGGTCAAAGTTGATGGAGAAAGACTTTAAAAGTCAATAGTGGACACTTATTTAGGGACGGAGGGAGTATATATATATATATAAAAGTCAACTGTTACAATCCAAGATTTGTCGACTGTTTAAAAGTGTAAGTGATCATACAAGTTTTTTTGATGGTGCATGTATATGCTTTTTTGGTAAGTTTTAAAAAGGAAAAGACCATGTACGTGACCAGATTTGCTTGTTGGCATATTGGTTAGCTAGGAAAAAGGTCGTTTTTGAAAATAAATATTGTCGTTGGTCGAAAATGAGGTTCATTGAAGCAAAAAGTTTCGTTGGCTAAGGTTTATAGATAGCTAGGTGTTCTAAGTTGTTGAAAACATGGATGGAGAACATATGTTAGCTAATCTTTGGCTAGTGTTAGGATGTTTCAATTCATGTATTATTTCAACGACCATCCGTTACGGATGCTCTAAAGTCCATAGCATTTTAGAAAAGTAACCTGATTATTGACAAAGTAATGCGTGTTGACGAGAAGATAGAATAGTCAGAAGATGATTTTTGTTGTGATGACTTTAGATAGTTGAGTGTGTGAGTGAGATGCATGGCTGACACTTCTGAACATGTTGAGGGGTTGAGTTCAAGTAAATCAGTTAAAACTTCAACTAGGAGTAAATGTGTAATCACTTTATGTTCTTTGTGCTCAATTAATGGATTAGACCACAATTATTGTACATTCACTCTTACATGTAAGAAGCACTAGCGAATATCTTTTGAAAGTGTGTTCCTTTTGTCACTCACGTGTAAAATACGTAAATTATAAGTTAAAACTTAAAAGCAAGTGTTTTACTGTTACATGTAATGGTCAAAAACAGTCACGGATACCTCAATTTGTTTGCATACATTCGAGTCAAAAACTCACCGTTAGCGTTAACATTTAAAGTAGTGACATAGTTAAAAAACCAATATTTTATAAAATTAGGACAACAAATGTTAGTCGATTGTATAAAACATAGGTCCATTAGCCCATATGATATTACAAGGGCTTGACCCATCTAGTAAAAAACTCTAGCAAATGTATACGCGTATCATTCATTCAAAGCAATACAAATCAAGTTTACCAAAGACCTTTGGTCAAGTTGTATGTGAGGGGCTCACTAACTTAGAGGTTGTGGGTTCAAGTCTCGCTGGAGACATTTGTGAGATATATCATGTGATAGGTGGAATTGGTCTGAAAAGATTGTCGTTCATAAAAAAAATACAAATCAAGTTTATAATATGAGGTGTGTTTGTTGAAACTAGCGGTAGCAGTTAGCAGTAAGCAGTAACAATTTAATTTATAAACGTGTTTGGTAGAATAGTTGTAGCTGTAATTTTAATATGTAAAATGACGTGACGCTAAATACTAAATGCTAAATGCTAAATGCTTAATCAAAGAGCATTGAGCAATTAGTGTTTTTATAATTTTATAAATGCTAAATGTTTTCTTCCAAACGAGCTTTATAATAATAATGTTAAATGTTAAACACTAATTGCTCAAAAATGCATTTAAAAGCTGTCATCCAAACATACCCATGGTATCATAACCATAACAACTTTCTCGTTTTCCATCCTCTTTCCAAAAATTTTAACACCCCCCCTGTTGGATTTGGTTAATCATTAACCCTAATATTACACTAATATTCTACGAGCTATGCAGCGGATATAGATCACATATAGCACAAATAATTCACCATAAAAAACATAAACATAAATAAAGGATACATACCTTTAGCAACCAAGCTAGTGACGAAACGCAAGCGTCTTTGTGTACAAACACATGTGTCTAATCGTGCTTAACCAAAACCACTATAAGTTACTAAAATAAATAACATCCACGTGTATCCACACTACATGTCAAACGATATCACCCGAATGCTAGTTCTTGACCAACGAGCAATAGAACACAAGAATAATTGAAACCGAAAAACCCTAAAGGGTTATATGTTTCATTCGACCAAATGAGAAGAAAAGAAAAGATGGGATGAGAATTATGAGCTTTAGGGTCCTCCTTATATAGTAGATGATTTTAGGGTTACCTAAAATACATAACTTGGAGGAAAAGATAGCTCAAAACCCAATCCAACCTCCCCTTTGGGCTAGGCCGGTCGAACCAAGAGATAACACCCCTTGGTGTTGACTTTTTGACTTTTCTAATATATATGGTTAATTACATTTAATTACTCATTAATTAAAAAGCCTTTATAGTTACTTATTCATAACGAACTAATTAACGACCGTCAGTGTTCTTTCGTTAAATCATATATTAATATAAATAATAAATATACAATTATATTATTATAAACATTAACAGAATGATATCTAAGTGTAAACGTGTGTGACTCCCGTAGGCTCACGTACTTCCAGCTGTATAAATATCCGTATGACATGAGCACAAACCAACAGCTCCCACTTGCGAATGTCTCATACATATAATATACTATACTAACATTAACGAATAGTCTAGCAACATCATTAATGATCCCAGAAATACCTGAGTATGCAGTTTTGGTAAACAACTCAGCCTTCCATGGTTTATGTCAGTCATATACCTTTGTTTCAGATACAATGTTAAATATGAATATGGATCAATAGTCATTCCATAATTTAACGATTTTGTTTCTCATATCAGTATTGAATTCAGATCACCAAACGTAAAAGAATCATCTTAACTACACTTTGGGCACGACCATGCAAATATCTGATCAACCCAATGAGGGGCCCAATAAGTATCTTACTCCCAAACATGTGGAGGAACAAATTCTATTTTGACTACAAGTGTCCGTCATGTACTTCAAAACATTTTTGAAAATAGTCCTTATAACTACCCTTTGACAATATAGTGGTAGACTACAGTCAAGAAATGTTATCCATACATGCAAAACCTGCTTACATCTCAAGTCTAAGGATAAACATAACTTTCACCATATGTGTAATGCACCTACTGACGCCGATCCATAAAGTGATTAACACAGGTGGGGTATCCAATATTCAACCTCATTGAATAACATGCGAAGTTGGCGGAATCATCTTTACATATTCTCCAGAATACAACCAAACACTCACATTTACCTTGTCTTAAAAATATTCTCATATTGTTAACTGGTAATGGATAAAGCTTTAGAATGAAAAAAACATTCATGAATTTAAACATGCAAATATAGGACACAATTATTATAAAATGAAAAAAAGATACCACGTATATTAATTCATTCAAAAGAAATAACAATCGTTTAACATCCCATTATCCAAATACTAACTAACACATCTCAAATTTACATGAGACTACTAGCAGGAACAATCCCAATCGCCATAGCATGTTTATAATGCTTATTAAATGATATTGGTTTTGTGAACGGATCAGCTACGTTGTCATCTGTGTGAACTTTCTTAAGGACAATCTCACGTTCTTAAATTACTTCACGAATGTAGTGATATTTCCTTTGTAAATGTCTGGCTCCCTTCAAGATATCGGGATCAACGGCGATTGCTATTGCAGGTTCATTGACACATAGCATCTCCATAGGTCTTTTATTTGATGGCACGACATCGCCAAGTCCATCAATAAATTTTCTCATCCAGACAGCTTCCATTGATGCTTCAGCAGCAGCAAGTACTCGGCTTCTGTAGAAGACATAGCAGTAGTGCTTTGCTTGGCACTCTTCCAGTCTACGGCTCCACCATTAAGTACGAACACATACCCCGTTTGAGATTTGGTATCGTCCTTATCTGTCTGAAAACTTGCATCAGCATAACATGATACTTTCAGCTCAGCTTCAGGTTTTGCCCCATACATAAGAACCATATCTTTAGTATTCCTTAAATACTTAAGAATAGTTTTAACAGCAGTCCAGTGAATCTCACTAGGATTTTGCTAAAAACGACTACACAAATTTTGCGCAAAGGCAACATCAGGTCTAGTACATCTAACCACATACATGATTGAACCTATAGCTTAAGCATAAGGAACTCTCTGCATACATTGTACCTCACTAGGTGTTTTAGCACCTTGGGACTTTCTATAGTCTGGCTTTTCCATCATTGGAGTATAACCCTTCTTGGAGTTTTCCATCCTAAATTTCTTTAGGGTTTTCTCTAGATAAGCACTTTGACTAAGAGCAATTAACCGCTTAGATCTATCACGTATGATCTTGATTCTAAGGATGTATGCTGCTTCTCCTAAGTCTTTCATAGAAAAACACTTACAAAGCCAAGATTTAACTTCTTGCAGCATTGTAACGTTATTTCCCATGAGTAATATGTCATCGACATACAAGATTAGGAATGCAACACTACTCCCACTAGCTTTGAGATATACACATGGCTCATCAGGATTTTGAGTAAAACTAATCTTCTTGATTTCTACATCAAATCTCTTATTCCAACTTCTAGATGCTTGCTTCAATCCATAAATGGAACGTTGAAGTTCGCATACTTTGTTGGGATGTTTCGGATCCACAAACCCCTCAGGTTGCACCATATACACGTCCTCGCTTAGGTGACCATTTAGAAAGGCGGTTTTGACATCCATTTGTCAAATCTTATAGTCATAGAACGCGACTATGGCTAAAAGAATCCTTATAGCTCTAATGTCTACAACAGGGGAGAAGGTTTCCTCATAATATACACCGTAGGTTTGGGTATAGCCTTTTGCTACCAGACGAGCTTTAAAGGTGTATACATTTCCATCCATGTCAGTCTTCTTCTTGAAAATCCATTTACTCCCAACAGTTCGACCATTAGGAGGAAGCTCAACTAAAATCCAGACTTGATTATCTTTCATGGATTGCATTTCCGTATTCATAGCTTCAAGCCATTTGTCATATTCAGGATCTGATAATACAGCTTTATAATTAGGAGGTTCATTAAGATCCCCTAATTCATGTTCCTCAACATCAACATAGAACCATATCTATCTGGTGCTTGAGGTATCCTTGCGAATCTACGAATAGGAACTTTAATATTTTGGGGCTTGACCTTGATAGGCACGACCTCATTATGTTCTTCGCTAGTATTTTCAAAAGGTTGTGTATCTTCTTCTTGAATTAATTCAAGTCCTTCGTCACTCCCACTCATTTTGAGAAGTTCATGACTCCTACTCGCTTCTTGTACCATGAGGCTATTCTCAAAGAACTTAGCATTTCGAGCAACAAGTATCTTGTTCTCGAGTGGATAGTAAAAGTAGTAACCTATTGTTTCCTTTAGGCAACCTACAAAGATACACTTAATGGATCTAGGATCAAGTTTTTTAGACGCGTCTCAATTCACGAGTGCCTCACAACCCCAAACCCTTAAGTAGGACAACTTGGGAGCTTTCCCATGCCATATTTCATAAGGCGCCCTTTCAACCTTCTTGGTTGGAACCATATTGAGAATGCGAGTTGTAGACCTCGAGAGCATATCCCCAAAAGGATTTTGGCAGAGTTGTCAGATTCATCATGGATCGAACCATATCAAGTAAAGTTCGATTCTTCCTCTCAGACACCATGTTATGTTGTGGTGTATAAGGCGGAGTAAGTTGAAGTTTGTTTGTCTATTGTGTAATATTCATATTAGGACCAAGAATGAAGAAAAATGACTAATGATGTAAAGAAATCCAGTTAAATACCATAACGGTCGTTATAAGAAGAATTTAGAAGAGAATCTTTGAAGGAATTACTGAACGAGGCAAAAGTGCGGCACAAACTATTTTGTACGGCGTACTTACAAACGAAATAGATGTAATTCAATTAATTACCAAGTGCAGCGCACAATTTGGCAAGTGCGACGCCCTTCTCCTGCAGTTACAAGGGAATGATTATGACTGATATAAATGATTAAACTTTCTAAATTCCTTTTTCCACAACTGATACCCAATCCTCTAGTATAAATAGGGACATACATTTATTGAGACAGTTAGAACATTCCCTATATTTCGATTCAATCCATCCATTTCTCAACATGAAACCATTGCCAAGTTGTTTTTGAAGTTCTTAGGAAGTTCCAGGAGGTTGAAGTTACTAGTGTTACTATAGTCAATTGTTGTCTTGTTCTTAGAAGGCATTGTAAGAATTGGAATCTCTACTCTTGAAATTTGGTAAAAACATGTTTCTATCTTTTGATGATATGAATGTTAGATTCATTATGGTTATTCTATGTGTTGTTATTATGATTATTGAGTAGATTAACATATTTGGTTAAGTGCTATATGAATATTATGGATCAAACTTGACTTTTGAATGAACTTTTGATATAAATGATATAAGTTTGATGCTTTTGGACTTGGATTCTTTAATCTTTGTTTGATCACCATTTATTTCAGATATAGGTCGAAAGACTCCGGTTAAGTGATTGATTTCCATGTTGTTTGTCTATGACAACTAGACCTTAGCCTTGTGAGGATTGGCTAAGTAAACGAACATTAACCCAAGTACAAAAGGGTTTAAAACTAAACTTTATGTCTAACGAACTTGGTTTAGCAAATTATATTAATTCATTATCAAAGCAAAAACACACTAAAAAGCATTTTTCATAATAAAAGATAAAGGCCGAAAGGGTTTTTTTATTATGAACAATAGATAATCTTTCTAAGTAATTAAACATTCTTAAATCGATTATAATTTCATTCGTGAATCAATCAAGTTTATCCATAATATTTATTTGTCCTTAACCAATTATGTCCTTTTTATCTTGAATTTAATTATTATCTTTAGATCCGTAACAGTCTATAAGATAAGCCCTTTTTGTTAGAATACCCAATCCCGTGGAACGACCTGGTCTAGTCTTACAAAAAGATTATACTACAATACGTGGTTCTTATACTTTTACCCGGAGTGATTCCCTCTATAATAAATAACTGTAATTTTCAGTCATTAAAAAAATTTAAAGCTTTTAGAACACATCAAGTTTTTGGCGCTAAAGCTGCTTGAAATTCGTCCATTTTAAATACACGTAAAATAATATAAATAAAACGATGGAAATTACCAAAAATACCCTTGAGGACATAAGGGTGAAAGCAAAACTCTTCAAAAAAATATATTATAGTAAAAAAAAAATAAAAAAACTATCTTAACCGGGAAGTATGATTCCGCTCAGGACTTTACCTCCTTTCCCCCAACGACTTGTGAAATTGAGACCAACGGTTGATGCTTGGAACAATGATTTGAAAGGGATACAATAGATTTGATTTTGATACTTCTACTCTACAAATTAAAATAAGCAAATGAAAACAAATAAGAATGAAAACAAACAACGGGAATTTAAATTTAACTTAAAAATCGTTAGACGAGAACCTTAAAACGGAAGCTACAAACTCCTAAAATTAATAAAATTAAACCTAAATTGGAGTTTTTTCTTTCTAAATGCGTACTCTATTTGACTAAAAGTAAGTTAACAAAAACTAGAACAAAAACGGGTTTAAAATGAGCGTTTAAAAATACGAAAAAAACGAGAAAGAAACCGAATCCCGTTCTTTAGAAAATAAATTTTTTGCAATTTAGACCCCTACGAATGCAAAACTAAAGTTTCCTAGGAACTTTAGGATAAAAGAAAATTTTCTAAAAAAGATTTATATATTTTTTATTATTTTTCTATTTTTTATGATTTTTTTAAGTTTTTAATGAAAATAATTGACAGAAAATAGCTTGGACTATCTAAATCCTAGTAAAAATAAGCCCGAGATTGAAGCTTTATAAAATAAGCCACGAAATAAGCTTAAACGACTTAATAGGCTTAATGGCCAAATCGTGTATAAAGTTTTAATTGTGTGAGAGTCTAACGGAAAAGACCCAAGGGCTAGTGTAGAGTGTTGTGTAAAGAAAAGGTTTGAGACCAAGGTTGAGGTCGGGGTGTTTCGAGCCAGCCTCACTCCTGACCTCCTTAGGACTCCCTTTTATTAAAAAAATTTGAAAAAACATAAAAAGCAAAGTGTATAAGAACCAGACAGAATAAGCAATTTTAATAAAAGAAACTTTTTATGAAAAGCCCTGAATAAGCTAGAAATTAGCTTATTTGGTGACAGTTACTACTTAACTAGATTTTTGACTTTTATCTAAACTTAAAAAGCTACAAAATTAAAAAGCTAACTCAATCCTAAATAAGCAATAATGAGCTAACCTAAGCAAATACGCTAAATGAGACTAAAAAAGCAATAAGCTATAAGCCTAAAATACGCCTATGACTATTGGCACCCCCAAACATGGCCTATGACCATTTGAGTCATAATTATAGGCGTCACAATTGGATCCTTATGGCTAAAAGCTTTTTACCTACTTAAAGCTTAACTAAGATACTACTTATAACTATAGAGAACAACCATTTTGAAATACAAATAAGCTCTTAAAAAGTATGAAGAAAAAGCTACAGGCAACTATTTTTGGATTTTTTGGATTTTTAAGAAAAAGCTAAAATAAGCTATACCTATCTTTAGAAAGCTCAATTCTAATCTAAACTAACCTAATAAGCTGATTAAAAGAGAACTAACAATTAAAACTTAGCAAGAAAAGCTAAATAAGCCCAACAGTACTAACTTAGAAGTTAGTACTGCTAGCTTTAAATCCAAACAGTCCCTGAGGGTGACTTTGGCTTATTTTTTAGATAACTAAAGGAACCTTATGGACACTTAGCTTATAAAACTATTTTAATTACCTGGAAAACTACTTGAAACTACTTTCAGAAGGCATTTTGAAAACCAGTTCAATGGAGAAAAAAACTGAAAGAAAAAGCTGGCTACTCTATATTTTTTGGTATTTAGATAAAATTTATGATGAACTTTTAAAAACTAATTTGCCCTAGGAAAGAAACTAGGAATATAAAAAAAAGATTTAATCTATACTAAGCTATATCTAAACTATAAGCTAGATGAAAGTCTACTCCTAAATCCTATAAGCTTAGCTGTATTGAAGCTAAAAGGACAGCAGTGGTAACGATGATTACCACTGTTAGAATGCATAATAAACCAAGACACAAACTAAATGTACAGTTACCAAAGTGGTTACTCCTCACTAAGAAGCACTCAATTAATGTAAAAAAAACATAACACAAACAAGTTTCAGCTCACAAAGAGCTTCAAATCAAATTTAGCAAAACAAAAGTTTAAAACAAACTCCTAATCCCCTGTTGCTGCGACACTCCCCAATTAACTTAACTTTTTATAAAATGAAATCTAAAAACTTTGAAACTCTTACATGACTAATAAAAAATGATTATCCAACTGACTTAAACAAAGATCACAACTCAGTTTGACTTTAAGATGTCAAAACTGAGTTTAACCAAACACTCCTTAAACTAATGACAGATTCAAAAGAGCTTATTAGATTAAAATCTACTTATTATAGCTTCATTAACTAGATTATTCAGTATCATATTACAAGCATAAAAAACACAAATCATCAACTAATTTAAGCTAGAATTAAGAATCTAAAGCTAAGCTACTTATTATTTTGTTTTTATGATTTTTAAAGACAAGTAAATGACAATCTAAGATCTATAATGCTAAAGCTTAAACAGATGAAATTATATGACCAATAAGCTCAATAAGACTCAGATAAGCTACTAGAAAGCAAATTAAAGAAACTAATAAGCAAATAAGTAAAGGGAATGAAAATTAAATGAAAGTCTTACAAAGGCTTCAGCTAAATAGAAGCTATAATCTCATAGAGCTTATAATCAACCAGCTCCTGGCTTATCCTAATGATAAGCCAGTAAAGTCCATGGGACCCTTCCAAAATTGGCTCCCCCCTTCCGTAACAGCTCCAAATCCAATTAGTTTAAGGTTAATAAACTGTTTTTAAAAGGCTTAAGTATGATTAAAGGTAATTGAGCTCCCATTTACCAGCTTAACGACTTGTAAAAGCTTTTGAAAAGCTTATAGATCGGTAAGCTTAACTTTTGAGATGAATTAGAGCTATGAGTTAAGACAACTTATATTAAACTAAACAATTTGAAATTCATTAACAACTAGAAAGCTAGGTACAAATGCTTTGGAAAATTGAACTACAAAAGCTGTAATGAAAATTACATTTTAAAAAAAATTACATAAGCTAAAAACTAAATTAAGCTAAAATTTCTTTAAGCTAAAAAACTACTTACGTGTGTGTGAGAGAGTGAAGGCTTTAAATAGCCTGCCAAAGAACCTTCTAGCCCCAAAGTTTGTTATCCCTTCCTTCAATCTTGGCCTTAGGATTCTTTCAATGATTGGACGTCATTCTTACCCTTGGATCACAAATGAATTCAACACGATTGCCAGCGTGGCAATCAGTGTGATCGAACCGTGAGCTTTATTATTCTGAGTTCCTCAAGAGTAAAACCATCATTCCCTTTGTGCTATCTTCATCCAACGTGTCCTCTCTATGATTGGGTTTAGCCAATAGATGCAAAGAGTGGATGTGTTTTACTCGCCCTGTGTACTTGAGACCCGCGAATTGTCCTATGGTCCTTAATTGTTAGAAACCCCATTGTTTTCAACCTGGCTAATTGTGGAAGAAGAACGATGGAATGTGATTAATGTACTTGGCGCCCTTTTATTCGTTTTAAAAAACTGAATTGGTAAAAAAACCCGTATAAACTTAGGTATGTGTCAAGATGGTTCCCTCGTTGAATTGCATTTGTTTGTATCTATGAAAACAACAGTTATAGTAGTATGAGAAGTGGCAAATTAGGTCCCTGAACTTTATAAAAAGTATGGATTAGGGTTTTGGGCCGGGTAAGTATAAATGGGCTTAGACTTTGTTGACCAGGAGTTGACTTTTTGACTTTAGCTTCCGGCTCTTGTACACTCTTCCATTCTCGTGTTCGTGTTTGCCCATTTTTATCGTTTTTATGTGATTTTTGCTATATCCGTACCTGCACACACAAAACACAAAAACAAGCATATCTTTGCCATTTTTAGTCTGTTTTGGGTTTAGTTGGGCTTATTTTGATATAAAATGGATATGTGTTTTCACACATATCAAAATTCCCCAAACTAAATGATTGCGTATCCTCACGCAATATTACATGCCTTATAACCAAAGTAATTCAAAACTTCCCCCAAACAAAACCTTTGTAAGTAGCAAAGATTTTTTGTTTATAGAGTAAAGAGTCACAAGTTATAAAAACACCACCCAAATTTCCCATTTTCTAAAACCTCACCATTGTTTATAATAGTTGGGATAGATTTCACTTTATTCTTATTTTCATAAACTTTAGGGATCATAGACGAAGATTATTTCGATTCCGAAAAGCCCCCAAAAAAGGAAAAAATCATCGTTCCCAGAACTTTTCACTTATCCAAACCAAGCTTAAAAACAAAAATCACAAGCTAAATAGCAGTAAGGATGCAAACACTTACACATATTTGCAACTTGTGAACCTTTACCTCCTGAAAGTTATTATATCCTTAATGATGTGCTATCTTGAATTTCAACCGATGGATCAACTTTTCAGCAACTACTAATGCTTTACGTTCGACCTTAGAATAGTGATTTAAAGGCAGGATCATCCCATGTAGCGACTATTGTCTCGGCACATCCCCAACCTTGCGTCTAAGTGACCCATGCTTTTGACACCTAAAAGACTATTAATCGGGACTCACGGACCTTAGGTTTCAAAAACTCTCAGGCTTCCCGAATATTCATAGCTTATAAAATAGAGTAGTCAAAGTGCAAAAGCATATTTGAATTTAACAAAAAGAAGTCAATTATTAATTCACACTTAATTAACTAGACATTTAATTTATGCAATTGTAACCCTCGACCTTTTAGAAGGCTGCAACATCGGTTGTGAGCCGGCAAGATGCAGCAAACTTTTATCAGTCTCGGATTTTTATTCTTACTATGGGCTTTCTTTAGAAGACTACCACATCGGTTGTGAGCCGGCAAGAGGTAGTAAACTTTTATCAACCCACAGCTTTTATTATTATTCTATTTTTATCATTTTATCATCATCATTTTTTTTACTTTATATAGAGAAGACTTCTTTTTGAAAAATTCAAGTATAAGATTGAACTAAGACTAAAATTTTTGCTATATATTACATAAAAATTTGTTGATTTAAGTTTAGTCTCCAAAAACAGCACGTATATTAATCCGGTTAAGAGCTTATGGGAGAAAAAGCAACAAGTTACATACATGAGCTCTTAAGATTTCCAAATAATCCTTGTTTAGCATCCTACTCATACTTAACTCTATCATTTTTTGTTCTTCGCGAATTTTCGCGAACGCTTAGCCTAAAAGTTAAGGAACAAGCTAGAGCTCAACACGCTCGATCGGGTCAAAATTTACTCTTATTCTACCCAGCAAGAAAGTCAAAATTGTGACAAAAACACTTATTTTATTTTTGAAATTTTTTAAAATTTTCATATTTTTGAAAATTTTGGTGGGAAAACGGGGTACGTGAGAACAACGGCAAAGGTAGGTAAGATCATATCGAAGATATACTACCCCATACTAAAATCAAACATTGTCCTCAATGTTTCCTAGCCTAAGACTTAAAAACCCCATACTAGAACTCAAAAAGGTCGAATGCATAACTCAAACATGAAGAAAGTATCACAAAAATCTTAAGCCGTTTATAAAGTGTGCTAAAAGATAAATGTTAGTCGATAAAAATCTTTAGGATATCGGATTTCCCCAAACTAATGGCAAGCAAAGGCTAGGAAGCTCGAGTGGACCGGGATAAAACACCGAACACGAGAGTCTTCAGAAAATTTGGGTTCAATCCTGCAAACAATCACAAGTACAAACAACAAACACAAAGATCGGAAGAGTACAAGCCTCCTCACAACACATTAGAAGCTAGAAAGAAAATAGAAAATGGATAAGCATGGGGTGCCTCCCACGAAGCGCTTTGTTTTTGGTAACCGAGTCACATAGCTTGACTCGATCCCTGAATTCATTCGTCCTTAGGGAAAGTCTGGAGATCCGGGACAACCATGGTTGGTGTGTCCCCTTCGAAGTAGTACTTAAGTCGGTGGCAGTTCACTTTGAAGTTTGATCCGTCGGCATGAGATAATTTTGCAGTGCCATATGGAAAAACTTCGGTTATAGTGAAAGGGCCGGACCATCAGGTTTTAAGCATTCCCGAGAATATCTTTAGACGAGAGTTGAAAAGCAAGACTTGATCATCAACATTGAAAATGCGATTTTTGATCTTTGAGTCGTGAAGCTTCTTTGTCCTCTCCTTATAAATTAAAGAATTCTCGTATGCTTAATCACGAAGCTCATTAAGTTCATTAAGTTGCAGCTTACGGTGATCGCCCGCGGTTTTAAGATCGAAATTAGCATGTTTTAATGCCCAATACGCTCTATGCTCTAATTCGATAGGTAGATGACACGGCTTTCCATACACGAGCTTGTAAGGGGTGCAACCAATTGGTGTCTTATAAGCGGTACGGAATGCCCATAGAGCGTCATCAAGCCTATCGGACCATGAGGCACGGTTTTCTCCAACTGTCCTTTCTAAAATACGTTTTAACCGGTACGATTCGACACCTTGACTTGACCACTCGTTTGAGGGTGGTAAGCGGTAGTAAAAAAAAAAAAAACAAGACGTTGAGTGACCTCATATTTGACATTACTATAGGCAAATTTTTGTCATTATAAGAAATGGGTCCCACGATCGCTTATAATAGCTCTCGGTGTACCGAATCGGGCAAAAAGAGATTTCAAAAACTTAACTACAACTCTAGCATCGTTAGTGGGGAGCGCCTTGGCTTCAACCCATTTGGATAAGTAATCGACTGCTACGAGTATGTACTTATTTCCTCTAGATGACGGAAATGGTCCCATAAAGTCTATGCCCCAGACATCAAAGATTTCACACACTTGGATGGAATTTTGTGGCATCTCATCATGTTGTGAAATTTTTCCCTGACGCTGGCATGAGTCACAGTTTTTGACTAACTCATGGGCATCTTTGTAGATTGTGGGCCAATAAAATCCTGAGTCAAAAACCTTTTTGGCGGTGTAGTTGGCACCGTAATGTCCCCCGGTGGGTCCACTATGGCAAGCTGTGAGGATCGACAGCATTTCTTGGCCGGGGGGGGGGGGGGGGGGGGGGGGGGGGGGGGGGGGGGGGGGGGGGGGGGGGGGGGGGGGGGGGGGGGGGGGGGGGGGGGGGGGGGGGGGGGGGGGGGGGTGGGGGGGGGGGGGGGGGGGGGGGGGGGGGGGGAGGGGGGGGGGGGGGGGGGGGAAAAAAAAACACATCGCCAGGATCACTGATCCGCACAGGTTTTGAATAGAAAAGGGTCGTCCCAAAACATAGTGTTTGACATCTTGAAAAATTATTTTTCTGCTAAGTTGACATTCCTTTGATAATGAAATTCCCCGCGTGGTAATTTGCATAATCGGCAAACCACGGGGTACTTGGGTTACCATGAGAAGTCACCATATTAAGTGTCTCGAGAGGAAAATTTTCATTTATTTCATTTTGGATCGAGAACATTTTTCAATACGGGTTTTCTAATCGGACGATGATCGTTGCGTAGTTTCTAGCTCCCTTCGTATCAATTACTTTAAAATCGAATTCCTGAAGAAGGAGAACCCATCGTAGCAATCTTGCCTTGGCATCTTTCTTAGCAAATAGGTACTTAAGGGCGGAATGGTCCGTATACACTATGCTTTTATTCATGATGAGGTATGACCAGAATTTTTCGAAAGCGTACACCACAGCTAACATTTCCTTTTCTGTTGTGGTGTAGTTTGATTCCGCCTCGGTCATTGTTTTGCTTGCATAATGTATAGGCCTAAAGTGTTTCTCAATTCGTTGCCCCAGAACCGCACCTATGGCATAGTCGCTAGCATCGCACATAAGCTCAAAGGGCTGGTCCCCAGTTGGGGGCAATTGTTTCACAAAAAAAATTGGGGGGGGGAAAAAAGCCCTTCGTTAATTTCTTCTTTAAGGTTTGAAAAGCTTGAATGCATTCCTCAGAGAAAATGAAAGGAGTGTTTTTCTCAAGGAGATGTGTCATAGGTAGAAATTTTTGAAAAGTCCTTGATGAATGGTATATGCTTAATTACACCATTCCCAATTTTCTACTAAAAACGGATTAAATGACCAAAATCGTACCAAAAATACATGTATTGTATTTTTTGCATTGTATTGTGCAGGAAACGATTATCAAACAAAAGGACAAAAAGAAAGCCTAAAAAACAACAAAGCCAAGCACGGAATGGAAAAGACAAAGTAAATCAGCCAAAGTCAAGTCAAAGTCAAAAAGTCAACTGGAAAGTACAACCCCGTCAAAGTCAAAATAGATCCAAGTGGAAGAAAATACAACCTTGGGGACTAAAAATTGCAAACACAAGTTGTATCACAAGATGTCTGAAATTGCATACCGGGTGAAGTATAAAACTTTAGGGCCATTCTGCCAAACCCCTAAGTTTGTAATCATAAACGGCGAATTTCACAATGAAGATATTATGAGATTAGGGCAAAGCTGCCAACTTGCCAAAACCATTTTTCCGCCCAAACAAAACCCCAGATACCACTCACCGGTGTCCCTCACCTCTTTACCCTGCAACTATTCAACACTGATAAAACATTTCCTCCTAAAGATATGGTTAGAGCATTGATTCTCGATAAGAAAAACCAAACTCCAGCTCCCGCTCTCGTAAAAGCGGTCGAGCAAAGTTGTTTAACTTGCGGGGGAGGTCATTCTTACCAAAATTGTCCAGCCACCGATGGGAATACCGGTTACCGACCTCCGATGGTTGCGAATCAAGTTCGACCTCCTGGTTTTCCTCCTATTCAACAAAATCAGGGGAATAATCAGAATCATTACAACCAGAATCGAGGGAATAACTACAACCAGAGCCTAATTTTTCGACCCCCGGTTAATCAACCACCAGCTTACCAAGCTCCGTCTTACCAGGCTCCAGATCCTCAGGCACATGGTGTGTCAAAAGCCGATTTTGAAAGCTACATCAAAGCTAACGATGCGGTGATGCAAAACATGCAAAGCCAAATGACCAATATAACGGACCTGCTCACTAAAGTTATGAATAGTAATACCGCTTCTACTTCGAGCTCGGGTTCTCTTCCAAGCAACACCATTGCTAACCCGAAAGGTGATATGAAAGCAATCACCACCCGAAGTGGTGTTTCCTATAATGGACCTCAAATTTCTTCTCTTCCTAAAGAGATGGAAAATGAACCCGAGGTGACAAAGGATACGGTGCAACCAAGCACCGAAAACATCCAACCTCCGGTGGTCCAAACTAATGACCAAATTGGTGAGCCCGTTGTTGCTTCAAAGACTAAACCAACATTGCCTTATCCTTCAAGGGCCAACAAAGAGAAGCTCCATGAAAAAGACGATCTTCTAGCTTTAAAATTTATGGAGATTTTTCGGAATCTCCATTTCGAGCTAAGTTTCGCGGACGCTCTCCTACACATGCCCAAATTTGCACCAATGTTTAGAAAGCTCCTCAATGACAAAGATAAGATAATTGAGTTGACAAAGACACCGGTAAACGAGAATTGCTCGGCGGTTATCCTAAAAAAGTTTCCCGAGAAACTTGGAGACCCCGGTAGATTTCTTATACCGTGTGATTTTCCGGAGATGAATGAATGCTTAGCCTTGGCCGATCTCGGTGCAAGCATCAACCTAATGCCTCTCTCTATTTAGAGAGAACTAAATCTCCTAGCTTTGACCAAAACCCGAATGATACTTGAACTTGCCGACCGAACGATTTCTACTCCAACCGGCATCGCCGAGGATGTTTTCGTAAAAGTTGGAACGTTCTTCTTTCCTGCTGATTTTGTGGTTGTTGATTACGTTGCCGATCCTCGGGCTCCCCTAATCTTAGGAAGACCTTTCTTGAGGACGGCACGTGCCTTAATAGATGTTCATGGTGAATAAATGACCCTTAGACATGATGACCAATCCGTGACCTTCAAAGTTAGTGATACTAAGACTTTCTCCTACAATATCATTGAATCGGTTAACCGAGTCGATGTTATTGACATTACTTGTGAAGAATACGTTCAAGAAGTACTTGAAATTTCTGAAAGTGGCAATCCCACTTCTACTTCGGACCTTATGGTCGATTCTCGCTCTCCGTCTTTCACTCCCTTCGGAGGAAGTGATTTTCTAATGGAAAAGATCGATGCATTTCTTGAACACGATGATTCAATACCACCGGGTGTTGACGGCATCTATGATTCTGAGGGAGATACCGTTTACCTTGAGGAATTGTTAAGTGTGATCAATAGTGACCCAAATCTCCCTCCATCACCAGTTTGTGAAATCAATGTGCCTGATAAGATTAAATCTTCATGTGAAGATCCTCCTAACCTAGAACTCAAAGACTTACAACCCATTTTTTATTTTTTATTTTTCTTGAGTATGCGATTTTTGAGTGTGATGACAAATTACCCGTCATAATCGCTAAAAACTTAAAAGATGAGGATAAAACCGCCCTGATCAAGGTTCTTAAGTCACACAAACATGCCATAGCTTGGAAGATTTCTGATATTAAGGGGATAGATCCATAATTTTGCACCCATAAGATTTTGATGGAGGAAAATGCCAAACCCGTAGTTCAACATCAGAGAAGGGTTAACCCCAAAATCCATGAGGTTATTAAGCAAGAAGTTATCAAACTTCTTGATAGCGGTTATATTTTTACCCTATCTCTGACAGTCCCTGGGTAAGCCCGGTTCATTGTGTCCCTAAGAAGGGAGGCATAACCGTGGTGAAAAATGAAGAAAATGAATTAATACCCACTAGGTTGGTTACGGGATGGCGAGTTTGCATCGACTACCGAAAACTCAATGATGCAACTCGTAAAGACCATTTCCCGTTACCATTTATGGATCAGATGCTTGAAAGATTAGCCGGAAATGAGTACTATTGCTTTTTGGACAGATTCTCTGGCTACTTTAGATCCGATTGACCTACTTTGATCATGCGAATACTACCTTCACCTTCCCCTACAGGACATTTGCCTAACCGTCGCAGTGCCTTTTGGTGTTATGGAATGCACCAGGCACGTTCCAAAGGTGTATGGTTGCAATCTTTCACGATATGATTGAAAAAACCATGGAAGTCTTCATGGATGATTTCTCGGTTTTCGGTGATTCTTTCTCCTCTTGCCTTTCCCATTTAGACAAAATGCTCCAAAGGTGTGAAGACACCAATCTTGTGCTAAATTGGGAAAAGTGCCACTTTATGGTCAAGGAAGGCATAGTCCTTGGCCATAAGATTTCTAAGTCTGGGATTGAGGTTGATAAGGCGAAAGTTGATGTCATTGCAAAATTGCCTCATCCCACTACCGTGAAGGGTATTCGTAGTTTTCTCGGTCACGCCGGATATCTACAACGATTTAAATTCATGAATTTTCAAAATCGTCCGCCAAGTGGACCCACCACCTTGAAAAAGAACTCTGTTTATCTTCTCAAAGGAATGCTCGAAGCATTTTGAAACGCCATAAGTTGAAGTAACCCAATGCTCCAATTCTAGTTGCTCCCTATTGGACTTGCCCTATGAAATCATGTGTGGCATGCATAGAGATTATTGTTGTTTGGGCCATCCCTAGGGCAACGTAAGACCAAGCACATCTACCGATACGACTTGCAAGCAAAACCATGACCGTAGACTCAAGCACATTACACTACAACAGAAAAGGAATTACTTGCCGTAGTGTATGCTTTCCTATAAATTCCGTCCATATCTTTCTGTCAAAAGCATAGTGTAACCGGACCATTCGCTCTCAAGTACCTGCTTGCTAAGCAGGATGATAAGCCAAGATTGCTCCGGTGGATTTTGTTGCTCCAAGAATTTGATGTCGTTATCCGTGATAAAAAGGAGCAGAAAATCTCGCCGCCGACCACCTTTCTAGACTTGAAAATTACGGAAACATTTCCTCTCGAGACACTTGGGATGGTTACCTTTCGTGGTGATGATAATGCCCCATGGTTTGCTGATAAGAAAAACCAAAACCAACCTTCAGCTCCCGCTCCCGTAAAAGCGGTCGAGCAAAGTTGTGTAACTTGCGGTGGAGCTCATTCTTACCATAATTGTCCCGCCACCGATGGCAACAATTATCGTGATAATATTCAAGAATACATCTCTTAAGCCGCCGCAGCAAACTTCAATCAAGGAAGTGCCAGTTACCGACCTCAGATGGTTGCAAACCAAATTCGACCTCCCGGTTTTCCTCTTGTGCAAAACCATCAAAACAACCAAAATCGGGGGATCAATTTCAACTAAAATCGGGGGAACAATTTTAATCAAAATCGGGGTAATAATTTCAATCAAGGACAAATTTACCAACCCCAAATTAATCAACCCCCGACTTTTCAAGCTCCACCTTACCAAGCTCCCGCTCCAGCTCCTCCAGCACCAGTTGTGTCTAAGTCCGATTTTGATAACTACGCCAAAGCTAATGACGCGGTTATGCAAAATATGCAAAATCAAATGGCAAATATAATGGACCTGCTCACCAAATTCGTGAATAGTAATACCGCTTCTACTTCGGGCTCGGGTTCTCTTCCAAGCAACACCATTGCTAACCCGAAAGGTGATGTGAAAGCAATCACTACCCGAAGCGGTGTTTCCTATAATGGACCTCAAATTTCTTCTCTTCCTAAAGAGATGGAAAATGAACCCGAGGTGACAAAGGATACGGTGCAACCAAGCACCGAAACTAATGACCAAATTGGTGAGCCCGTTGTAGCTTCAAAGACTAAACCAACATTGCCTTATCCTTCAAGGGCCAACAAAGAGAAGCTCCGTGAAAAAGACGATCTTCTAGCTTCAAAATTTATGGAGATTTTTCGGAATCTCCATTTCGAGCTAAGTTTCGCGGACGCTCTCCTACACATGCCCAAATTTGCACCAATGTTTAGAAAGCTCCTCAATGACAAAGATAAGATAATTGAGTTGACAAAGACACCGGTAAACGAGAGAATTACTCGCGGTTATCCTAAAAAAGTTTCTCAAAAAAAAACGAGAAACTTGGAGACCCCGGCAGATTTCTTATACCGTGTGATTTTCCGGAGATGAATGAATGCTTAGCCTTGGCCGATCTCGGTGCAAGCATCAACCTAATGCCTCTCTCCATTTGGAAAGAACTAAGTCTCCCAGCTTTGACCAAAACCCGAATGATACTTGAACTTGCCGACCGAACGATTTCTACTCCCACCGGCATCGCCGAGGATGTTTTCGTAAAAGTTGGAACGTTCTTCTTTCCTGCCGATTTTGTGGTCGTTGATTACGTTGCCGATCCTCGGGTTCCCCTAATCTTAGGAAGACCTTTCTTGAGGACGGCACGTGCCTTGATCGATGTTCACGGTGAACAAATGACCCTTAGGCACGATGACCAATCTGTGACCTTCAAAGTTGGTGATACTAAGACTTTCTCCTACAATATCATTGAATCGGTTAACCGAGTCGATGTTATTGACATTGCTTGTGAAGAATATGTTCAAGAAGTACTTGAAATTTCTGAAAGTGGCAATCCCACTTCTACGTCGGACCTTATGATCGATTCTCGCTCTCCATCTTTCACTCCCTTCGGAGGAAGTGATTTTCTAATGGAAGAGATCGATGCATTTCTTGAACACGATGATTCAATACCACCGGGTGTTGACGGCATCTATGATTCTGAGGGAGATACTGTTTACCTTGAGGAATTGTTAAGTGTAATCAATAGTGACCCAAATCTCCCTCCGTCACCAGTTTGTGAAATAAATGTACCTGAAGAGATTAAATCTTCATGTGAAGATCCTCCCGACCTTGAACTCAAAGACTTACCATCCCATCTTGAGTATGCATTTTTTTGTAGGGTGATGACAAATACCCTCATAATCGCTAAAAACTTGAAATATGTGGAATAAAACCGCCCTGATCAATTTCTTACGTCACACAAACATGGCCATAGCTTGGAAGATTTCTATATTTAAGGGGATAGATCCACAGTTTTGCACCCATAAGATTTTGATAGAGGAAAATGCCAAACCGTAGTTTCAACATCAGAAAGTAGTAACCCAAATCCATGAGGTTATTAAGCAAGAAGTGATCAAACTTCTTGATGCCGGGTTAATTTACCCTATCTTTGTTAGTCCCTGGGTAAGCCCGGTTCATTGTGTCCCTAAGAAGGGAGGCATAACCATGGTAAAAAATGAAGAAAATGAGTTAATACCCACTAGGTTGGTTACGGGATGGCGAGTTTGCATCGATTACCGAAAACTTAATGATGCAACTTGTAAAGACCATTTCCCTTTACCATTTATGGATCAGATGCTTGAAAGATTAGCCGGAAATGAGTACTATTGCTTTTTGGACGAATTCTCCGGCTACTTTCAGATCCCAATTGACCCACTTGATCTAGAGAAGAACTACCTTCACTGCCTTACGGGACATTAGCCTATCATCGCATGCCTTTGGGTTATGCAACGTCACCGGTACGTTCCAAAGGATCTAGGTTGCAAATCTATCACGATATGATTGAGAAACCATGGAAGTCTTCATGGATGATTTCTCGAGTAGTACGGTGATCTTTCTCCTCTTGCCTTTCCATATAGACAAAATGCTCAAAGATGTGAAACACCAATTCCTTGTGCTAAATTGGGTAAAAAATGCCACTTTATGGTCAAGGAAGGAAAAGTCTTGGGCATAAGATATTAAGTCTGTGGATTGAGGTTGATAAATCAAAAGTTGATGTCATTGCAAAATTGCCTCATCCTACTACCGTGAAGGGTATTCGCAGTTTTCTCGGTCACGCCGGATTCTACCGACGATTTATTCAGGATTTTTCCAAAATCGCCCGGCCTATGACCCACCTCCTTGAAAAAGAAACTCCGTTTATCTTCTCGAAGGAATGCATCGAAGCATTTGAAACCCTTAAGATGAAGTTAACACAGGCTCCAATTCTAGTTGCTCCCGATTAGGACTTGCCCTTTGAAATCATGTGTGATGCAAGTGATTTTGCTGTTGGGGCAGTCCTAGGGCAACGTAAGACCAAGCACTTCCAGCCGATACACTATGCGAGCAAAACTATGACTGAGGCTCAAGCACATTACACTACAACGGAAAAAGAATTACTTGCCGTAGTGTAGCTTACGAGAAATTTCCGGCCATCTCCTTGTCCTTGTCCAAAAGCATAGTGTATACGGACCATTCGGCTCTCAAGTATCTGCTCGCTAAGCAGGATGCTAAGCCAAGATTGCTCCGGTGGATTTTTTGTTGCTCCAATAATTTGATGTCGTTATCCGTGATAAAAAAGGAGCAGAAAATCCTCGCCGCATACACCTTCCTAGACTTGAAAATCCCATCAAAGCGAAACTCGAGACAAGGAAATTACAAAACATTTCCTCTCGAGACACTTGGGATGATTACCTTTCGTGGTGATGATAATGCCCCGTGGTTTGCCAATTTTGCAAACTACCACGCGGGGAATTTTGTGATCAAAGGAATGTCGTCTCAGCAGAAAAGAAAGTTTTCAAAGACGTAAAACACTAACTTTTGGACGACCCCTTTCTATTAAAGACTGTGATGAACAAGTAAATAGGCTAGTGTTTTCAGGGCAAGAAGCTTTCGACATTCTTAGAGTTTGCTGATTCGTATTTTCTTACACCTTATTATATATAAATAAACACAGATATCTATAAATATAAAACAAGGATCAGGACCCACAAAATCAAGAAGCCGGAAGCAGTATAGAGTGTTCCCGGGTCGTTATGTCCCAACGAGGCTGAGATGGAACATCGAGAGACGATTGATGATTGGTGTTTGAATGTAGCACGGAATGATTGGGAATTAAAACTAACATTTTTTTTTTTTCTGAATGAGCAAATACTCAAAGATAAACAAGGAAAAGAAACTAGAACAAGAGTCAAGCTAGGAAAGGGGCAAAAAACTTAAAAACTTTTACACTAAGGCACAAATAAGCTAATCTAAATCTAAATAGGCAAATTAAGCATGCAATTAAGCTAAATTACACAAGAGAATCACAACAGTACTAACAACAGTACCCCCAGTATTAACTACCAGTACTAACAGTTTTAACTGACAGTACTAACTAGGAGTTAGTACTGCTAGTGTTAGTTAGTACTGCTACCTTTGAAATCCAAGAAAATGAACTAGCAGTACTAACTTAGAGTTAGTACTGTTAGTGTGAAGTTAGTACTGTCCTAAAAATGAACTAGCAGTACTAACTTGGAGTTAGTACTGCTTGTTCAAACAGCCTTTAACTTTTCAAAAATCATTTTTATTTACAAACTTATTAAAAACCGATATGCAAATAACAAAGTAAAACACTTATAAGCAATTTTCAATCCATAATAAGCACTTAAATAAGCATGAATTAGTCTAGCAGTATAAACTTAAAACTAACAGTGTATCAAATAAACTAGCAGTTCTGCAATAGATAAGTAAAGTAAGAAAAAGAGAGACTTACTACACCCTTGCTCAAACAGGGTCAAACAAACAAATCTACAAGCTCTAGCTTGTATAAAACAGCTAGATAGTCCATAAGCCATCCATAACTGGCTTATCATCCAATAAGTAAGCTGTGGTATGTTGAGAGTGATATTTGTTATTTTCTCTTTACTACTTAACTTTTTTAGGTTTTACTTAATGAAAACACTTTTATAAGTAAGCTGTGGTGAGAGCTTTTTGAACACAAAACAATAAATTAAGAAACTATAACACTTTATATGTAAATTGACTCCAAAAACTTTCAAACTTGCATTAAAAACTTTAGAACTTACAAAGCTGAAGCAAAAGCTTTCAAATGATAAAAACATCTAGTTAAATTAAAAATTAAAGAAAAAAAAAAAAACAAACCCCCTATTTACATAACATACATATTCCCCTCAGAAGGCTTTACAATAGTCTATTTATAGCCGAAGTCTTCTTTGCAGCTTGTGCTTCTTTGAAGAGCAAAAACAAAGTGTTCTAGTTTGTGTGATGAATCTAAAAGCAAATCCCAGCCTTTATTCTTTTGAGCTTCTTTGGAGACAATCTCAGCCATCGAATTGCTTTGGGAATGGAGAGGGATTGCCAACATGGACTTTATAAAGCTGGGATGGGTAGTAGTAGGGTGTTGAGTGATTTTGCAGAGAAGTATGGGAGCAAAAACCGGGTGCTGGCTGGTTTTGGTATTGGCGGGAAGAGTGGGAAAGAAAAGGTATACAAGTTGGGTTGTGACAGAGAGAGGTTGAAGATGAATTAAGGGAATGTTTGGATTGTGTACAAGAAAGGCCCCTCCACATCTTTCCTCTTGTCATTCTCTTTTTCCCATTTTCTTTCTTTCATAAATGAAGTTTCCCAATTGGCATAATCAGCCCCTGCGGTTTATATGATAATATAACTTAGGGGTTTGGCATTTTTGACCCCTCAAGTTATATTTTTCTTTGCTTTTTCTTCTCGGAGTAGACTTTACTTTGATTTGGCTTCGTCTCCACACACTTTTCCATCCCGTGTCTTATTTTGTCGCTTTTTGATTGGATTTCCGTCTTTTTGTAAGATATCCATTTCCTGCACAATACAAATGCAAACATACAAATACAATGCATTTTTGGTATGTTTTTATTCTTTTAAGTTCGTTTTAAATGGAAAATGGTATGTGTAATTAAACACATATCAAAATCCCCCAAACTAAGATGTTGCGAGTCCCACGCAATGCTATGAAGTAAGCACTCGAGAAACCAAAAATCTCAAATCCCCTCGACTAATAACTTGGAAAAGTAGCCAAGCGTTTATCAAAGGGAATAAAAGAATCAATAGCCTCGACAAGTCCCGGATCTCACCAATTTTTATATTTACACAACTACTCTAAAAATCACTCAAAAACTTGTTTGACTTCCTTTATTTATCAACAATGGGATCATAGAATGAGAAACATTCGTAGAATAATCCACGGACGTCCTGACGGATAATTTCATCGTCCCCCCCCCCCCCCGATTTTTTTTTTTTCCCAAGCCCTAAGCTAACAATTAAACAAGATCAATGTCGATTAAGTTTTAGATGTTAAGCCCACATAACTATATGACATTGCGAACTTTTTTACTCCCAACATGGAGATATATATTTGAATGTGTGTGCACCTTCAACCATAGATCCAACTTATTTTCATAGCCATAATTCAAAGATGAATCACGACTCAAAGCAACAACTTATAAGATCACTTGTAACATGATTTAAACCATAGAACTTTTTCAACATATTTATCCATTTTTCATAAGTTCTTAAAGCAGGAATGTGTTGCTTAGTTTTGAACACCTACCAGGCCTCGCTCCCTAGTAGGATATACAACCAACGACCGGTTTCATAGTTTGAAAACCCACCCCGTTGCGACGTAGTGGGGAAATCACAATCAACACCTTCCTTCCTAATATTGCTACGAATTGGTGTCTTAGTTTGAATCCCTCACCTAGAACCTTTTCTCCAAGTGAGTATATCACAACACACAAATCCTAGAAGTAAAGACCTTAGATTGAACCCCCCACCTCGTGTTAGCGGAGTGGGATCTCACGACACATCTTTTACAAGCTCCATATGATACAAATTTATGGCTTCATTGGCGTAATTACAATATCGTGCATTTTTGCATTCATTACTTTCATTCATGGCATCTTTGGCATTATATCTTTCGAAACCTTGCATTTAAAAGACTCAAGTTATCAAATATGAAGCTTTTCGAAAAACAATCGATTGACTTAAGTTGAACAAGCACTATGATTAGTGTAAAAAAAAAAAAAAAGATTAGAAGCTTATGGGAGAAAAAGAACACAAGTTATTCTTATAAGTTTTTTGAGACTAATCTTTGCTTTAACACATAAACTTATATTAACTCTACCATTTCTGTTCTCACCTTTTTAAAATTCAAAGCAATAGAATTCGTGAAAGCTCGGCCTGAAGGAACTAGCTAGGGCTCAATACGCCCGATCGAGTCAAAAATTATTCTCATTCTACCCAAAAGAAAAGTCAAAACTGTGACAAAACACTTATTTTATTTTTGAAAATTTTTAAATTTTTCATTTTTTTGGTATTTTTGCAAAAATTTTGGTGAAAATACGGGATTACGTGGTAACAATTGCAGCAGGCAACAATCAAATCGAAGATACCCCCCCAAACTAGTACTAAACATCGTCCTCGATGTTTTGAAGGGTACTACGTTATCCTAAGGCCGTTTATGAAGTATGCCAAATGATAAAACGTTAGTCGATTAGATTAGGATATCGGATTCCCAATTGAAGCTGAGGATTTGAAGCTCCGAGTGATCGAATAGACCAAAACCATATAAGAAGAAAAGTGAAAGAGTACGAGAGCCTTCACAATCCGGGCAATCCTGGACAATAAACAACAACAACACGAAACACGGGTGATAGAAAAGACAAGCTATCTCACACAACAAACAACACTTATTCATACAATTACAACTACGGATAAGCATGGGTTGCCTCCCACGAAGCGCTTGTTTTAGGTCGCTATGCTTGACCCGTCACCTGAATTTATTGGATTATAGGGAAAGTTTGGAGATCCGGGACTACCAATTGTGGTACGTCCCCTCCAAAGTAATGCTTAACACGATGACCATTCACTTTGAATTTCGGCCCGTTGGCTCGAGATAGCTCAACAGTGCCGTAAGGAAAGACTTGAGTGATGGTGAATGGTCCACTCCAACGGGATTTTAGTTTGCCCGAGAAAATCTTCAATCTTGAATTAAAGAGGGGACGCGATCACCGACGTTGAAAATGCGATTTTGATCTTGGAGTCATGGTTCTCTTTGTTTTTTCTTATAGATCAATGATTCTCATAGGCATGATCACGAATTTCGTTTAGTTCATTGATTGAACTTTCCGGTGATCACCCGCAGTAGAAGATCAAAGTTGCTTGTTTCACGCCCAATAGGCTTTGTGCGTCAAGCTCGATCGGAAGAGTGGCGCCTTTTCATACACAAGCTTAGTAAGATAACACCCGATGGGCGTTTTGTAAGCTGTACGGGAAGGCCCATATGCATCAACTAGTTTGTCGACAGGAAAGCACGGTTGTCGCCTAGGTCCTTTCAAGGATACGTTTCAAACCACGATTTGACACCTCGACTTGCCCACTTGTTTGTGGATGATATGCGGTGGAGAGACGGTGAGTGACTCCATATTTCTGCATGACCTTTGCAAATTGGTCATTGCAGAAATGAGTTCCGCGATCACTTATGATAGCTCGAGGGACAAAAAAATCTGGCGAAGAGAGATTTTAGGAATTTGCAAACGACTCTGGCATTATTGGTGGGGAGCGCTTTCGCTTCAACCTATTTTGACAAGTAGTCAACGGCCACGAGAATATATTTGTTCCCTCGTGAAGACGGGAACGGGCCCATAAAGTCAATGCCCCAAACGTCAAAGATTTCACAAACTTGGATGGAGTTTTGAGGCATCTCATCCCGTTGCGAAGTTTTTCCTTGTCGTTGGCACGAGTCACAGTTTTTGACAAACTCGTGGGCATCCTTGTAAATGGTGGGCCAAAAGAAGCCGGAATCAAAGATCTTTTTGGCGGTTAGGTTTGCACCATGATGTCCCCCGGTGGGTCCATTGTGGCAAGCCTCGAGAATGTCGAGAGCTTCCTTGCCGTGCACACATCGCCTGATCACTTGATCCGCACAAATTTTAAACAAGAAGGGGTTATCCCAAAAATAAGTTCACTCCTTGAAGACTTATTTTTCTGTTGGGTTGAAATGCCTCTTCACAACGAAGCTTACCCGCGTGGGTAATTTTGGCAAAGTCGGCAAACACGGGTACTATAATCACCACGAAAAGTCACCATACTTAACGACTCGAGAGGAAATGTTTCACTACTCTCTTAGGGTTTGAGAACGTTTTTCATACGGGTTTTCTAATCGTAGACAGATGATCGGCTTCCGAGGTATCTCGGCACCTTTTCTGTGTCAAGAACTTTAAGTCAAATTCATGGAGGAGGAGAACCCAACGGGAACCATCTCGCTTTTAGCATCCCTTTTTGGCAATAATACTTTGAGAGCGGAATGGACCGTTATGCACTATGCTTTTGTTCATGTATAAGATAAGACCGAATTTTTCAAATGCATACACACGGCTAACATTTCCTTTTCCGTCGTGTGTGTAATTAGATTCAGCCTCGATCAATGTCCTTCTAGCATAATGGATAGGCTGAAAGTGTTTTTTCCTGACTATGCCCAAAACTTGCCCTATGGCGTAATCACTTGGCATCGCACATAAGTTTGCCGAATGGTAGATCCCGCAGTTTTTGGGGCAATCAAGAACGGAGCTTCCGTTAAGTTTATTTTTAACGTTTGGAAAGCTTGGATGCATTCATTAGAGAAGATGAATGGAGTATCTTCTCGAAAGATGAGTCATTGGTCGGATATTTTGAGGAAAAATCCTTATGCATCTCCGGTAAAAACCGCATGACCAAAAAAACTCCTAACTCTTACAGTGGTGGGATGAGTAATTTGGCAATGACATCTATTTTGGCTTTGTCAACCTCAATCCCATTTTTTAGAAATTCTATGGCCGAGACAATGCCTCTTTTGACCATAAAATGGCTCTTCTCCCAGTTAAGACACAAATTGGTGTCCTTCACAACTTGCAGACATTTTCTCGAGACGGAAAGAGGCAATTTTTCAAAGGAATTCCCAAAGACCGAAGAAGTCAACCATGAAGACTACCATTGTCTTTCAACCATGTCGTGAAAGATGCCAACATACACTTTTTGGAATGTGCCCGGGTGCATGCATAAGCCGAAAGGCATGCGACGATAGGCAAATGTTTCCGTAAGGACAAGTAAATGTGGTATTTTCTTGATCCACAAAGGGTCAATGGGAAATTTTTTTTTGGAAATACCCGGAGATCCATCAAAGGAAACAATAGTACTCGTCCCCTATCTCTCGAGCATTTGATCCATAAACGGAGTGGACAGTGGTCTTTTACGGGTGGGCTCATTTAATCTTGCGGGTAGTCAATGCATACCCGCCCAACCGGTAACCAATCGAGTTGGGATCAACTCATTTTCTTCATTTTGAACAACGGTAAATCCACCCTTTTTGGGCACACAATGTATCGGGCTGACCCATGGACTATCGGAGATTGGGTAAATCAATCCTGCGTCAAGAAGTTTTTCAACTTCATTCTTGATGACATCGTGGATTTTTGGATTAACCCTTCTCTGATGCTGAACTGCAGGTTTATAGTCCTCTTCCATTAGAATTTTGTGGGTACAAAATTCCGGGTTAATACCCTGAATGTCAGATAATTTCCAAGCAATGGCTCGCTTGTGGGACTTAAGAACCTTGATCAGATCGGCTTTCTCCCCCAAACTTAATTCTTTAGCAATGATGACTGGTAACTTGTTGTCATCTTCCAAGAATGCGTATTCAAGATGGGGAGGTAAGTCTTTGAGTTCAACCTCTGGCGGTTCATCAATCGAAGATTTAACAGTTTTGGCTTCACAAAGTTTGATTTCTTCTTGGGTTTCTGGTGAACAATCTCCTTGATTTGGAATAGGAGTCGGTGGTTCATTGTTCCAAGAATGCTATCTAGGATGAGAATGTCCCCGTCGGGATCATAATAAGTCGGATCAACTTCCGGTGAAGTTGTATCATCATCTAGAGCAAGAAAAGCATTTGCTTCCTCGAACAGTAGAAAGTCACTTTCTCCAAATGGAGTTAAGGTCGGAGATGAATTAGCAACAATAGGATCAAAGCACGGAGAAGGATTTCCGTATGCTACCGAATCAGAAAAACCTAAGACCTCTTGCGAGTATTCTTCACTAGCCATATCAATGACGTCAATCCGGTTTGCCGTCATATGATTGAAATTTGCCGTGTACCTCGAAGTTTGATCTAGGTTGAAAGTTATGGCCTCTTTGCACACAAGGTAATCTTCAACCCTCGTGCACATCGATTAATGCACGACTAGTTTTCAGAAAACACCTCCCGAGAATTAGAGGTACTCGGGGGTCTGGCTCAAATTCAACAACCACAAAATCGGCTGGAAATTGGAACTTTCCCACCAACACACGGACGTCTTTTGCGAAAAAAAACAAAAAAAAAAAAAAATACCGATTGGTGTAGTGATTGATTGTCCGCTAGCTCTAGCGTCATGCATGTTGGGGTAAGCTCGGAAAGAGAGAGATCCTTCCACACGGAATACGGCATAAGATTGATGCTTGCACCGAGATCGGCCAAGGCATTGCATGTGTTAATGCCAGAAAATTCACATGGGATAAGGAATCTGCGGGGTACTCAAGTTTTTTTAGGCAACTTGTTAAGGATGACCGCGAGCAAAGTTTTCCGTTCAATTTTTGCCATTTTCCACTCAATTTCTCTTTGTTCCGATTAGGTTTTTAAGGTTGAGGCCGAATTTAAGGCATAAGGAGTCAAAGCATCCAAAAAGCTATTTCGAAATTCATATCATTTTGAAGATTACATAGAATTTCCAATTTGTTCGTTAGCATTTTCCTTGCGCCATTTCATCATTTTCTTCTGAATGGAAATGAATTGATGCTTTAGGAATTGTAGTATCAACAGGAGAAACTTTAGCTCAGATTTGGTTTACCAACTGAATTTGAAACAACAGAGGTTGACGTCTCGGTGCTTCCGTTATTAGTAGGAGGCATCGTTGTCCTGTCACCATCGTTGTCATGATTAACTATTTTTTGGTCTTGGATGGTGACACCACTTCGGTAGTGATACCTTTTAAATTTCTTAGGGTTGGTAACATGTTACCAGGAAGAGTTCCAGAACCGTGAAGTAGAAGCATATTAGCAGTAACAAATTTGAAAGCATTTCAGTCAAATTTGCCATTGGGAATGCAGGTTTTGACCTGGTTTTGCTGTTTCTCAACACTGCATCATTGGTTGTGACATATCGTTCAAAATCTGTTTCTTGACACACCTGTGTCTGAGGACAGGTCCCTTGAGAGCTACCGGTTGTTGACCGGGTTCGATAAATCGTTACCATGGTTGAAAATGTTTCCTTTTTTTGATTGAAGTTTATTTCCTCGATTGAAATTGTTTTGACTATTTGCATGAGGATTCTGAATGGGAGGAAAACCAGGAGGTCGAATTTGATTTGAGACCATCGGAGGTCGATAACCAGAATTAGCTTGGTTGAAATTTGCCGCAGCGGCTTGGGACACATACTCTTGGATATTGTCGTGAACATGTTGCCTATTAAATGGCTGGACCAGCTTTTGATAAGAATGACCTCCCCCACAAGTTACACAACTTTGTTCAACCGCTTTTACGGGGGCGGAAGCTGGGGTTTGGTTCTTTCTGTCAAGAATTAATGCCCGAACCATGTCTTTGAGTTCAGCAACATCAGATGAGACTGCTTGGGTGGAAGAGCTGGTACTCATTTTAGCTACAACAGCTTTGTTTCTTGGTTGACGTACCTTAGACTTGCTCTCGATGATTTTTAAACATTCTCGAGGCATTTTGTCTAAGAAGTTACCACCGGCAGCAGAGTTCAATGAATCTTGATCAATTGAGTTTAGGGCATTATAGAATGTATCGAGTTGATGCAATTCTGAAAACCCATGATGAGGGCATCCCCTTAAAAGATCATTGAAACGATCCCAAGCCTCATAAAACGTCTCATCAAATTTTTGCTGAAATCTCGTGATTTCATTTCTGAGATTTGTCGTTTTAGAGGGAGGGAAGAATTTGTTAATAAATTTCGAAACAAGATCATCCCATGTTTCAATCGACCGAGGGGGTTCTTTTTCTAGCCAAATCCGGGCTGCCCCTTCGAGAGAAAACGGGAAAAGCATAAGTTTAACCGACGTATTTGGTACGTTCGGAATCTTCATCGTAGAAGTGATCTTGTTGAAATAACGGATGTGAGCATGTGGGTCTTCTTTATCATTTCCAAAAAATTGCTTGTTTTGGACAAGATTTAGAAGACCATGCTTGATCTCAAAGTTATTTGCGGTGATTTCCGGAATAACTATCGCATCCTCGTAACCCTCGGTGGGTGCTTCGAGCAATTGCGCCATAGTACGATTATCAGCCATCGTAACTATGGGAGGATTATCAGGTTTCTCAAGATTAGATGATTCAACAGAAGTTTGTCGAACTTGTGGTTGTCGACGTCTACGGGCTTGAGAACGAGTGCGCATGCACAAAATAGAAATATAAAAAGAAAATTTACACTAATTTTTTTTTTTTTTTTTTTTTTTTTGGTTTTTCAAAGATTGATTCACAATTGATTTTAACGGACAATGAGATAAGACAACTTAAACCAAATAATCTACTTACTTCACGGTAGCTCTCAAAAAGATAAACGCACAGGTGAGCGGAGGAGTAGGAATAGCGCGAAGCTTATTTCTCCTTTCGGGTCGTAGTTCCTAGGAACAACCCTCCTTATACCCACTTTATAGTTTGTTTAACTTTCTGAGGTGAGCCGTACGTCGTAAGAGACACAAAAGGCAAGTTTTTAAATCTTTTGTTCGAGTTGGGAACCATAAGCTCACCTGGAACTTATTATGTAAAAAACTCAGTTGAGAATATTATATTATTGGTGTTTTACCAATTTGTGAATTTTTAATTTTTATATTGTAGTGGCCAAATGTTTTTATATGTTTTTTGGTTTTTCTTTGTTTTATACGATAATTATACTAAAAAAGAATTGAAAAATATTTTTGTCTTTTTTTTTTATAATAAAAGAAAATATTCAACAATTTCAAAAACAGATGTTCAAACGTAAAGATAACCTGTTGCACATCCTCCCCGCAAAACGGCGCCAAAAATTGACTGCAGGGATTCACACCGTAAAATATAAATAATATATAGTAAAATATAAAATAAATAAATAAGGTGTAAAAACAGCAATCATAGAAACCGAGATAGTAATAGAGCTTTCCCGGTCTTTAGCCCCAACGAGGCTGGAATGGTAAATCGATACGATTGTGTAGAGAAGGTTGGAGGTTTGAAGGAAGGAATTGGTTTGGGAAGTTGAAAAAGTCAAATTAGATAATAACGGACTAAAACGTTTAAGAAAAACCTAAAAATTATGAAATTAAACTAGAAAACGAAGGCCCGAATCCCGAACAAAAGGGGGAAAACCTAAAATCTTTAAAAATAACCCTACGAAGAAATTTTTGCTTCTAAACTACTCTAGGGATCAAATAACGAAGAATGAAAAAGACTAGACCGAAAACGGAGTTCGTTTGACCCAAAAACGAGTCAAAACAAAATCCCGTACCCGGACCCGTTCTTTAAAAGATGAAAAATTGTAAAAATGACCCTACGAAAATTTTTATATTTTTCCTACAAACTAGATGATAAAAGAAAATTTTCTAAAAAAGCAAAATATTTTTTTGATAATTTTTGTATTTTTTATGAATTAAATAAACTTTTAACTAAATTAAATTATAAAAAATATAAAACGATTACTAAAAATTCTGAAAAATTTACAAAAAATACTTTACTATATAAGGTTCCTACGAAAAATAAAAAAAAACCAAGTTGCTTAACAAATAAGCCCGAAAATAAGCTGTACAGCTTATTAGGCTTATAAGTCACAAATGTACATAAATACCAAGTTCCTTTTTTCATTAACGAAAAAAGACCCAAGGCGCAGTGGTAAGTAAGTTGAGAAAAGTGGGGTTCTTGTATCGAGAGGTCCCCGTTTTCTAGTCCTATGCTCACCGGGTCTCTTGTCTTTCCCCCTTTTTTATTTTTCGAAAAGTCTAGGGTAGAAAGTGTACAAAAGTAAAGTGAAGGGTAGGCGGGCAAACTTTAGGAAATTTACACTATAGTTAAAACGGGTGCCCTCAAACTTTAAGAAAAGTACCAAACCAACCCTACGATCTAGCTTATTCTTTTTTTGCTTATTAAAAATTGAGATTCAGCAAAAACTTAAAACTACAAAGTTTTAGAACAGCTTATTTTAAACAACATTAATGAAGACACTTTTGACTTTTGTCAAAAGAATAAGCTATAAAATAAGCTTATTAGTGACAGCAGCTTAAAATGGCTTAAAAGGCTAAAAAGCTAAGTGGGCATTAAAATAAGCTAAAAAAAAGGAAATAAGCAAACCTAACTATTTAACTTAACCTAAAAAGCTACTTAGGAAAAAATTTGAGCTTATGCAATAAGCTCAATAAGCCAAAGTCAAAAATAAGCAATCCCTATGCCTAAGTAAACTAAAAACTAGATCAAGAGACAAGTTTTTAGGCCAAAAAAATAACACACAAATGAAGCTACCCTAAAGCCTGAAACTTTGAGCATATTTAAGAGCTTTATAACTCTTAAAATAAGCCAAAACCTTGGCTTAAGTGTGCTTAAAGGCAGAAGAAAAATAATGCACTGAATTCTCCCCTTTGGCACCAGGGAGCTTTTAAAGCAAACTCAAAGGTCTTATTTGGGAGCAGCTTATTTTTTAAGCTGTCAAATAAGTCCTCTAAACACACAAAATAACTCAACATATTGAGTGGTCGATAAAAGGGGCTTGCACCATTTCAACTTTTAAAATCATTTTACTTGTAATTTTTGATGATGAAAAAGCCTTTTGTATTGTGAGGAAACTGTGACAAAAGAGACTTGGTGATTTTTTACTTATAAAGTCAAAGAACAAAAGGAAGTTTGACCGCTCCTTAACACACTCAAAACAAACTCTTTTTGACACTTAAACAAAAATCCACAAGTGCTTAACTGAATAAGCACTTGTGGTGTCTTCTAAAATCTCACAGTTGTGAGAACAGTTTTTAAAATCTTTGGAAAACACTTTTTAAAACTAAAAACTTTTTAAAAACAGCTTGTAAGTGCTTAAAACTTAAGTTAAAGTAAACCAAAATACCTCAACCCATGCCAAGACCCTTTTTTGACCCGTTTTAAGGTTATCCCAAACACCCCTTTACTTTAAAACTGCCAAACTAAAGTGGGCTTAAAAATCTATTTTAAAGCTAAAACTTTTAAAACCTTTTATCCACTTCTACTTAAAATGACCTAGTTAAACTATTTAAGCTATAAAAACTTTGGCTTATTAACTGAAATAAGCTACTTTCTCTCAGCTAGCTTATTACACTAAATATGACAGAATTGAGAGATAAGCTAATATAACTCAAGATTATGCAATAAAAACTTAAAACAGCTAAATGACAAGCCTAAACTAGTGTGTTTGCAAAGAGTAAAGGTAAATAAGCTAAAGACTTAAGCTAGGGATTAAGCTATATGAACATAGAGAATTGAAACCTTGGATTTTTTTGTTGTCTCAGAACCAAGGCCACTCTTTCTGAGTGAGTGCAATAAAAACCCTGTCCTAATGGCTTCCAAGGCCTCTAAATCTGAGCTTGAAAGCTCAATAAGCTCTTGGGAGCTTATTACCTCAATAGCTTCCAAAATCAATCTCAATTGAACATTTGTGAACTAAATTCAAATGAAAACAGTATTTAAGAGCTTATAAACACGTTTTACACTAAATTTGAGCTTATTAACAAGAATAATCTGAAAAGCTAGCTTATTGAGTAGCTTATTTGAGTAAAAATTTACTATAACTTTTCATTAAAACTGAGAATTAGGATTACATAAAAGAAAGTAGCTTTAGAGATAATAAAAATATTAAAAAAACTACACTAAAAACGACTTAAAAACTGAATGTCTTGCCATAATGGCTTACAAGGCTATATATAGGAAAACGACTAGGGTCTTGTTCTCTTCTCTTTTTCTTCACTTGTGTTTCTTTGAACACACATAAAAGGTGGGGTGTTTTTGTGTGAGAGTGGTTCACAACCTCTAATCTTGAGCGCCCTTCAATCTTCAAAAATTCAATCTTGTGGGTCGTCGAACATGTGCTTTAGGTGGAATCTGTGATAACGTGCCAAGTTTGCACTCTAACATACTGGAAGGTAATGCCCAACAGATTAAGATCGTAGGGGTTGGTATGGAGTTTATAGGTATAACAACGCTTGGAAACACATGTGAGTGTGTGGGGAGTTGAAAATGGAGAGGGAACAAAATGTTTTGTTACGAAGGTCTTTGATAGACAGGTACGGTATTCACTGCGCGGGTAAACGATGACAAGCTTTTGTCCTTGAAGTATTCTATACTTGTTAGTTTGTAGCATCCGTCGTCCTTAGACGTCTCAAGTCATTAACTTGGGGACTTGAGGCAAAACAAGTCCCCCAAGAGTTAAATAGACTATAGCAACCCATGTCCATTGTGTTTGCTTCTAACTCCAAGACTTGACAGTTTCTAAAGTCCTTGGAGTGTAACTTTGCCTCCCTAATTGTAGAAGCATGTTGGCCCTTCTCTTTTCTTTTCTCTCCCTCATCTTCTTCTTACAAAATACGAGTTTAGGTTAAGAGAGGCTAGCTGCGCCGCCAACCTATTTAACCACTACAAACTATATTTCTCTTCACATGTTGAAATTTTGTGATTTGTTGGGGTTGACTTTGACTTTGACCAGTTGACTTTTTCTGTGACTTATTTGACTGATTGCTTTTGGCTTCGATTTGGCCTTTGTCTTTCAATAGCTTTTCCATTCTCCGAGTTTCTCCGCGCCTATTTACATTTTGTCGCGCGTTTTAGGCTTTGTTTTCACAATCGCTGCTCCTTTATTTACTTTTCAGTTAACCGTTCCTCGGCCAACATACAATTAGCAGAACAATGCATAGATTATTGGCATTTTAATCCGTCATTTTAAGTCCGTTTTTGGTTATTTTAGCTCGTTTTTAAAGGTAAAAGGTATGTGTAATTAAGCACATACCAACAAGCTTGCTAGAAAAAGCCTCCTTGTCCCCTTTGACTAACTTGACCGGCCATGGCATCCTATAGGTGTCGGGTCTTTCTTTTCGTGTCGAAATCGCTTAAAAGTTCGTAAAACTCAACCGTAAAATTTACCCCAAAGTTAATTAGCATTTTTATTCACTTTAAAAATAATTTTCCATTAACCTAGAGTATTCACACGACATATTATCACTTTACACCCTTCAAAAACTCAATTTGGACATTAACGGACGTGTCAAACTCGTTTTTCGGCATTTCTCAAAATTCACAGGTCAAACCACCCGGAATATACATATCATAATAATACCTTCCAAAAGGGATTATTAAACACAATAAACCATAATTCATCACATATCTCATAAAATCATCACCATCAACACTGTACAAAATCTGAATAAACTAACAAAAGTCAAATAGTCAAAGGACTACTAATGAAATATTCAGAACACAAAAAGGGCAAAGGTTACAATTACCTTTTTATTAATATCATTAACTTTTACCATCAATAAAGATAAAAATTATTAACTATTAGCATTAACATTTACTACAATAACATTAGATATACAATTTACCTTGCCAACTTTAGAATTGTTACCATCAGCAACCGAATCATCATTATCACTAACAATATTGCAAACACTTATCCGTTTAAACGATAAAGATTTAACATCTTTAAAACCATGAACAACATCATCAGATCCGATCTAAATCAAATAAAAATAAAAATATAATATATATATATATAGGGTGAGGTTCTTTTCAGAACCAAATAAATGTACAGAACTGCGAGAACCAACATCAACTAATTAGATTTTTTTTAATATTTATATTTTTATTTTAATTCAAAAGGGTATATAAGTAAAATTACATTTTTTAAAATATTTTTGAATTTTTTTAATATAAAAACATTTTTTTAGTTCCTAAATTTTAGGTTTTTTATTAGGTGTGTTTGTGTTTTTTCAGATAATATAAATATACATGTGTTTTTAGTGTTCAATTACTTAAGTGTTTTGCTCACAAATATTTACACAAGTGTGTGGAATGACATATCGAACTATTTTACATGTATTGTATACAATTCAAAAGAAACACATTATATACAATTTAAAATCATGTGATATACAATCCAAATACAAATTTCTAAAAGTGCAGAATATGTTTTCGTATATGCACATGTATTTTCCCTCATTGGAAACTCTCGATTTCTTTTTATGCATATGTGCATTTGAGTTCATCCATATGCCCTTATATATATGTACTCGTTCATGTGCGCTTGTATCTACGGCATGTACTTGTATCTTTACTCTTTAAATCTTATCACAAGTATCTTCTCGGTAGATAGTATGTACAAAACACATGTGCACACTTCATATTGTTCATCATACTCGTACCTAGAACCACAAACAATTAATAAACCACTTATTTAATCATAATAACTAATAAAACACATATGCACAATCCTTTCATAACAACTGAAATTAAACAAAAAAAACAAGTTCATGAGCCAGCAATAAAATATATATACCCTTTTTTCATTGATTTTATATTAGACTTGAAACATATATGAACATCCCTTGGAACACATAACAACAATTATAACACATATGTATTCTTATATTTTATTACTCTTCGTAACAATTAACAAAACATATATGCGTTATCTAAACATGTGTTATATAAACTACTAACGCATAAACTAAATAATAACGCATGACAATTCATATGGAATAGTTGTGCACGTTCAAAGATTTACACAAAGCTGTAACATAACATATGTGCACTAAATAATAACGCATGAGAATCCTATGTAACGCATTATAATTTCGAAAACCACACCATATAAAACAATGAGCAACATTTATACAAAGGTATATGGATATCCTCTGTGAGAGATTTGCACATACATCTTCTACTATGACAATTAATATATAACGTTTGAGACTTCAAATATTAAACAAATATAAAAAAATTTATGCATAGATATTCAAAAAACAAATGTAAAAGATCCCCTATCAAATATTTAACACAAATCATACAACATGAGTAGCCACAATTACATGGTGCAACTTTGACTTAATAATACTAAATATCTACTGTTAATATTGAACCTTCTTTTAAAACATACGAAAACCGATTTCCGTTTTTCAAATGTTTATGAGATCTCAAAACATTGATTGAAAAAAAACATCAGTTAAATTTTAACAAATCTTGAAAGAAATGGTGTATTAACCATTAGTTAAAAGGGGGATAGAATCGATAAAATTAGATGGTTAAGAGTCGGTGAAGGGGATATGGCGAGCAAGTAATATATACAAGAAAACATGCCAATACTCATACTTACATTTGTGCATTATGACTACAAATGGATAAAGGATCTTAAAAAAAAGGAAGAACGAACAACTTTTGATGATAGAATTAATTTCTTCATTGATCATCATGCACGTCAATGCAAATGAAGAAACAATCAAAATCAATCATCATCGATCTTATTGTTATAGAGAGAGAAAAATGAGGAGATGGGGCGCATCAGTTTTGTTTGTAGAGGAAAAATAGATCTGAATAGTTAATAACGAATCAATATGGTGATTTCTTTAGTGGAATTCATAAGTACCCTCAACCTCTTGTAATTTTCACCTAAAAACATACATAATTAAAGTAATGCATTATTAAATCTAATCCATAGATGTAGTTTGATATTAAGGCTAAAAACAGTTCTCGCAGTTCTGTACATTTATTTGGTTCTGAAAAGAACCTCACACTATATATATATATATATATATATATATATATATATATATATTGTATAATTTATAACTATGCGTAACTTAGCTCATCACTTTTAGATATGCGATCAACTGTTTTTAAAGAATTACTACCATTACCACCAACACTAGGCAC
The DNA here is from genome assembly GCA_026074375.1 of Tanacetum coccineum. Lineage (NCBI taxonomy): Eukaryota > Viridiplantae > Streptophyta > Magnoliopsida > Asterales > Asteraceae > Tanacetum > Tanacetum coccineum. Next base: position 64,027 of record BQNB010004912.1, on the reverse strand, counting down.
ACCCTCTGCAACATCACCTTCTGAATTTAAATCATCCCAACTCTATAATCCTAACTCGATTCTTTAGATATCCAAGCAATTTGTTCAACTATTTTGTTTTTAATAATTCTTAGAAACATTAAAATACGAATTATTTTTTTTTAAACGTGAACCTATACCTCTTGTTGTATCAAAGCAGCCCTAGCAATTTCAATTTCATCTTTGACATCCTTTTTCACATCCTGACCATCACACTCAATTTCCTACACATAACACGTAAATAAAAAATGCACAACATTTATTTACAAACAAAAAAACTTTATAAAAACCACTTCAATTTTTTGATGGTCAGAACTTGATTTATCATTTATGTTATGAATATAGTCGACCTCTTTTTCACCTCCTGGACCATCAATGAATCAATTTCCTAATATCATTTCATATGTATTATTTATTATTTGAAATACGATGAAGTTAATAAAATGTAAAAAAACGATTTACACTATTACAGAGAGATCACCAAGGTTGGAAAAAATTATATATTCACACATAAATACGTTTGATATTACTATATATATATTATTCTATATATATTTAGATATATATATACTATATACTATATATATATATATATTTATACACGTTATATATAACAGGAGGCATTAGACTATTTTATTCCACGTCATAATGCCATGTCATCTTGGTTGCCATGTCATTAACTTTTAATTTATTTTTTAACATAATTTTCCATGTCATAAGTCCATGTGCCATGTCACCATGCAATCCATGTCATCACTATTGATATGTGAGAAATCACATATCCTTTTTGTATCAAAACAAACCCTAAAAGATGAAAATGTGCATAATTATGCTTGTATATGTGTATTTTGTCTTTTGTGAATGTGTAGGTACGGATATTGCAAATATCACAAGAAAAGAGCCAAAACCGGACAAAAACAAACACGGGAACGGAAAGAGTACACAAGAGACGGGAAGGTATCAATTATGTTCAAAAAAAGTCAACAAAGGTCAACAATGGTCAACCCACAAGATGACAAAACCTTGGAAATTACCCAAAAACCCTTAATGTTAAATCAATTTCACCCATAAGTCCATAATCAATAAACAACAGTTAGTACTTTTATATTAAAAGACTAACAGTTGTTATTTCTATAATTAACCAAACTAATAACCATTTACCCGAGCCTAATCCTAAAATATAAGCCTAAGTTAACACCATTTAAAACTGCTGGTCAAACTCAAAAACAAATAAGAAATGAAAAAGGCAAGAATGGGTAAATTACTATTCTCGTTTTTGTACACCCAAAATGGGTCGCAGCGGTATTAAGGATAGGGGCGTGGTTACTTCAGAATCAAACTGCCATGATATATATAAGTACGACAAAATAAGTCGTTTTTAAATTGTATTACATTGGATTTAAATTTATAAGACTTATTACAAAAGCATAAAGCTTCTACTTGTTCCTTGTTTAATATTACAAAAGACAACATTACATTTCCAAAATATTGATGCACATAAATCTTTAAGTGTGCAATATAAAATTGTAATCAAACGCATCCTTGGCACCTAGTGCCTATTGACCTCCGAATAACATTGGCTTAAACCGTCAACCAAAAATGTTGGTGTATTTCATAGGTTTATGTATTCTAAATTATGCGGACCGCACGACTTTCCGTAATGTTACAACATATGCCAAATCATAATAAGATTAATGTTGCTTCTTACGCTCATGACACTGAAGCTTCAACCTATATTTCCTATATTTAGCAGTTATTTTTGCCCGTACAGATGGTGTATTAACCCGCACCATCCAAGTCCGACATGGTCAACGTTCGTTGCCGGTGTTTGCTATCAACCCATTATAGGGAGGTTAATCCAAATTGATCTATTTATAACATTCGCGCTCATATTAATGCAATTAACACTACATTTATCAATTGTCGTTCATGATAATGGGTTCAGGAGGGTTATCGATACGTGGCAAAACACATTAATCATATTTTAAAACAACTTGGTCCAATTTATAAAACAAAGAATGTTTTACCCCAATAATAGTAACTCAGTTAAAACTGTAAAAGTGGGGTATGAACTCACCTTGATTACTGATGTCGAATAACACAGATAAAACGTCACGACAAAACGTTTAGATGCACTTATTTAAAAATAAGGTCGTATAAGTTACGAGTACTTTAATTAATAACATTGAATATAATATCTTATAGTTGTTCCATCGTTCTATAGTATATCGTTCGGGCTAACATAATAAGAGGTATGACATGACGTACGTGGGACGTTAGGACACTTTAAAATCGTAAATCCAACTATACTCGTCTAAGCCATCGAAGAAGCCTCATTATGAACATCTAGTATTATAGCACTTCGATAACTAATAAACATGTTATAATCTATATAGCTATATCACCATCTATTTGTTTAAGTGAAATCGTAATTATAAAGTAAAAACGTTTATATTTACACCTTTAGTAAAAATGACATAACTTTGTCGTTTTAAGCCCGTTTCTCGCGTTTCTTACGCCCACGCTTTCGTATTAAGACGAGTGATCATAATATTACATTTTCAAGTTTTTGATATTCTATGATGAATAGTGTTTTTACTGTTCACAATAGCTATTTTACTCGATTTTAGGTTTTAATTAACGTAAAACCCGTTTTTGTCGTATCTTATTCGTTATAGCTCCGTTTTTAGCGATTCTTTCGAGCATGTTCTCGTAATTGAAAGTTTTATCATATTATGAATGTTTATAAAGTATAAGTTTATGTGGTGAATAGTACTTTTTATAAAATTTGTTTTATAAAAGTATTAACTATCGTAAACTTGTAAATGGCGTATCTTCTTCGTTATTAATCGGTTTTTCGAGTTCTTTATGACCCATCGATCCTTGTGACATGTAGTATTTTATAAAATCATAAAACATATATGTAAATTTGGAATTACAAACAGCCCCTAAGATATTATTTTCCAAAATGTGTTTAAAACTTGTTTTTAGGACTTTTTAGCTTTACCACTTTGTTACAAACCCATTAGAACCCTTAATATCTTATGTCTTACATATATTAGGTCCATTAGGTTATGTTTTGTTCATGTGAGTCCGAGATAACAAGATTAAAATGTGTGTAGAAAAATGATGAAAAATAATTATTATAGTTGATAATAAGTGTTTTGACACGAATGTAGGCTATCTGTTGGTGAGAACAAAAGTAAATTTTGACCGACCGGTTTTATATCTTAGCTTTCTCCTTAACGTGAATAGATTGAAATTTGCTAATCTTTTATACAAGGAGCTATAAAAAGCAAGTCTAGCTTAAAAAAAGTCAAGACTTTGCAAGTTCCCATAATTGATTTTAAATATGCAAAGATCGATTTATTAGGCTAAGTATTCATGAGTTTCTTTATTAGAAATTTTAAATTGTGAAGAACAAGAGATGATAGAGTAGAATATAAGTTTTGATGCTAAACATAGAATAGTTGGATTTCTTTAAGGCTCATAAGTGTTAATTGTGGCTTTTTCTCCCATTAGCTTGTTTCACCTTTATATATAATTGTTTAATAAATAGAGTTGTGCGGTTTTTTGGTTAATAATTAGTTAATAGAAGTTTTCTTTAGTTCCTTTGTGATTAAGATAAAGTACACATCAAGAATACTTAATTTGGCATACTATATGTATCACATTAATAAATATTTTGTTTATCCCTTAAAGTGCCTTAGGGTATGTGGGGTAAGTAGAATTTAATAAGTGAAATTATAGCCTTATTCATTCCTTAAAGAGCCTTAGGGTATATGGAATGGATATTGTTGCTTAATTTTTGTCTTGTTTGTACCTTAAAGAGCCGCTAGGGTATATGGTGCAAATAAGATTGGTCCATTTATGTCTTAAAAAGCCTTAGGGTATATGACATGAATGGTGCCATGCTTAAGTAACCTAATAAAAGCCAAATTTTGGTCGCCTCGATGTGGACTTAATTTTGATGACATTTGATCTTTTAAAAAGGGTTAGGAACTAATTATTGCGTTTTTATCCGTTACGCTTTATTTTTGGAATTAATAAGTATCGAAATAAAGTCTTAAAGAGCCTTTGGGTATATGACTTAAATAAAATCTTGAGGTACAAAATTTAGGAATAAGGGAGGAAAAGTAATACACAATTAGCTTTTATGAGTAGTGTTAGCATCATAACTTGTACTTTACAATGATCTTGTTTTTAAGCTTGGCTTGGAAGTTTGAAAGTCGAGGATGATGAATTTATCCATTTGGACACTTTTTGTGCTTTTTGTTTCATGATCCTAAAAGTTATCAATGAATAATGAAAGCAATACATTATGTCATACAAGAATAAGTTGAAAGTTGAAAATTAGGAAAATCATAAAAATGGGAAAATATTTAAAAAAATGGGAAAAAGGGGTGTTTTAAAACTTGTGATTTCTTAACTTTCCCCACAAAAGACTTTGCTACTTTTCAAAGGATTAGTTTGGGGAGGTTTTGGAGTATTCGGTTTTAGGGCATATAACATTGCGTGAGGACACGACAATCACTTAGTTTGGGGAATTTTGATATGTGAGAAATCACATATCCTTTTTGTATCAAAACAAACCCTAAAAAGTTGAAAATGTGCATAGTTATGCTTGTATATGTGTATTTTGTCTTTTGTGAATGTGTAGGTACGGATATTGCAAATATCACAAAAAAGAGCCAAAACCGGACAAAAATGAACATGGGAACGGAAAGAGTACACAAGAGACGGGAAGGTATCAATTATGGTCAACAAAAGTCAACAATGGTCAACCTACAAGATGACAAAACCTTGGAAATTACCCAAAAACCCTTAATGTTAAATCAATTTCACCATAAGTCCCTAAATCAATAACACCGTTAGTCCTTTTATATTAAAAGACTAACGGTTGTTATGTCTATACTTAACCAAACTCATAACCATTTACCCGAGCCCAATCCCAAAATATAAGCCCAAGTCAACACCATTTAAAACTGCTGGTCAAACTCAAAAACAAATAAGAAATGAAAAAGGTGGGAATGGGTGAGTTACTATTCACCGTCTTCCCTAAATTTACCTCGTATCAAAATTTAATGAGTAATTTCACTCTTTCACTCATCCAACGTAACTCATAGATTCCAAGTACCAAGCCCTAGCTCAGCATAGCAAAACGTCACTCAAAGGTTTTGATTGGACGTCTCTGATAACAAGAATGACACGCGGACAACAAACAAACACACCAAAGGAAGGAATTTGCATTAAAATCAATGTAAAAGAAGCAGAGGCCTCCATACAAATGGGATTGCCATGCTGGCAATCCGTGTGCTCACATTCTCATCTAAGGGCTACGATTTAAGATCAATGATTGGAAAGAGATTAATGGCCAAGATCAAAAGCCGCAAAGAGCGTGTAAAAGACCTAGAACCTTCTCTCTTGTCCTATATAAAGGAGCTGATCCTCACTCACAGTAGGGGAGTTTTTATCTAGCTTTAGTGTAGTTTTAGAATAATTTTTAGCTTATGCAATTTTTAGCTTAATGTACCATTTTTAATTCTGTTTTCAGCTAATGTAATCTCTTTTTCAAGTTTGTACTTCGTTTTCAATATCAATAAAAGTTTAGTTTACATTTGGTTTAAATTTCAATTCAAGTTTTTTTTACTTTAAATGCATAATGGTTTAATAAGCTTTTTGATACTCAGTTAAGCTCAATAAGCTATCATTTTAACTAATAAGCTAGCCATACACTCAGTTAAGCTCTCAAAGCTTAACTAGGCTTAATAATACTTAATTCCACCCTCAAATTACCTCAGCTTAATTTTGAAAGGGAAAACAGAAATGGAAGGGTTTCCAAGACCTCACTAGCTTATCTATGATAAGCTAGAGCTTGTTGATAAGCTCATAAGAGCAATTTATAAGCCTTGTTTGTGCAAAGTCTCTTGTAAGTTCTCAATTTACTTTTTATAGCTTGATATTGCATTATAGCTTAATTCTGCTTATTTTCTACTTATTATTGTTTAGAATAGCTTATTAGTACATATTATTGATGATTAATGCTTAATTAGTTCAAAGTTTAGTTTACATCTCAATTTATTAGTTCTTAGTACAAAACAGTTTAAAAAATCCAAAAATATTAGTTTAGCTTAAGCTTATTGTTATTGCTTAGTTGATTGTGAAAATGTGCTTATTAGGACTAATATAAGCTTGTTATAATCTGGTATCTGAGTTTTAAAACTTATCTCTTAATTTTATAAGCTTAAAATGGGATTTCATATTTTAAAGGGGTGTTTGGTTCAGGCAGTACTAACTTAAGTTAGTACTGCCCTTAGCCATTTGGCCTTTTTAATTCAGTTTAAATCTCAAATTTAAGATTATAAGATTAGGGTTTAAGGATCTTCTTAGGTTAAATTAGCTTATAGATAGCTTATGTGTCTATAGTTAGAATCTATGGTCATTAGTTTAGCTTATTAGGAATTTTTAGCTTAAATATGTTTCTAGTTGTTCCAGTTACCTCAATAGCTTTTGTTTTAGTATTACAATAGTGTAGAAATCTAGTCTTAAACCTGATTTGGTTTTATTTGAGTTTTGGTAAATAAAAGTCAAATGCATCAGATAGATATAAAAGACTTTTAAGCCAGTTTCTAGCTTAAAAATAAGTTTGATAGGATTAGAATTAGGGTCAAAAACTTGGTGTACAGGTAGATGTTAGGACAAATTATAAAGTTTAGGGCTTAATTTGTAGTAAGTAGCTTATTTACCATCTGTTTTTAAGTCTGCAATTTAGCACTTTGTCTTTTTGATAAAAACCAAAAACATAGTGTAGACAGTTAGAATAGCTTTTTCATTTAGATTTTCTAGGCTTATTTGAATTTCAAATTACTTTTTAAGAGTAGTTTTAGAAAGCTTATAGAATAAGCTTTCTAGTAGTGTAAATCTTATAGCCATTAGGTTCTATCTATTTGCTGAAAATTAAGCCCAAAACTGGATGTTTGGTCTTTTTGTGAACTATTTTGAGTAAAAGTGTCTAAGTGCTTATTTGAGCTTATGGTTTATAAATTTTTCTTAATGCTATTTTAGTCGTGCTTATTAGTTTAGTTATAGGGTAATTTTAGCTTATTTGATAGTAGTTGAGCTCATTTCAAGCTTGTTTGATTCTTAGGTTTTAAGCTAAAAAGCTAAAATTCATGTTAAGTTGTAATTGTAACTTTTAAGTTCATATTCTGGCTTATTAAATAAGTTTCATTAAAAGTTTCTTTTACAAAAAGTGCTTCTTATAAGCTGTTTTATAACTTTGTTCAAAAAGTTTTGCAAAAGAAAAAAAAAGGGAAATTAGGAAGTCAAGGGTGAGCAAGGCTCAAACCCTTGACCTCAACCAACCTCAACCCTTTTAATGTCTCAACTCAACACACTCACACCACTGGGCCCTTGGGACTTTTACGTCCAAGTATGCAAACAAATTCCTTTTAACCTTGTTTTTGAATTATTTAGTTATAAGCACTTCGTGTGTTTATTAGAGCTTTTCTGGCTTATCCGTTTAAGCCATTTCAAAAGTTTTATTTTTCATGCAATCCTTTATAATAAGCTACTTTTAGTAATTTCCCAAGAATTTTTAGAGTTAATTTTGTATTTTTAATCATTTATTTTTGTTAAAAACTTTAAAAATTCATAAGAAAAAGAAAAATAATCAAAAAAATAAAATTCTTTTTTTATAAAATTTTCTTTTAATATTTAGAAGGCTTAGGATTTAGATTTGCTTTCGTAGGGTTAAAATTTAAGAAATTCATTTTTTAAAGAACAGGATTTGATTACCGCTCTTGTTTTCTTCGTTTTTTTACTTTAAGCACCCTCTGTTTAGGATTTCCTTTGCTTTTTCTTACAAGTTAATAATTAGGATTAGGAAAAGTAAAAAAGTCACTTTAGGTTTAATTTTAGATAATTTAGGTTTTAATTGTCGCGTTTCTTTAATTTCCGTTATTGTTTTTATGTTTAATTGTTTTCCTTTGAATGTTTTATGTGTCCTTAATTGTAGAAATAGAAAACCAATTCAAATCATTGTCCAAATAAAAAACGGAGTTTCAATTTCACGATTCTTGGGGTATAAACGACCCGGTGAACACTTACCTGTTAACGTACGATAATTTTGTATAGATTTTTGCTTTTAATCTTTGTCCTCAAGGATTTCTAGTAAATTTCTTATACTTTAGTATTATACGTATTATATATAATTGTTCAACCAACTATTTATCATAAATTCTGGTTTTTTTAATATTTATAAGAAAATTCGGATTTTTTATAAAACGGATTTTTTTAATATTTATAAGAAATTTTAGATTTTTTTAATCAAAAATATTTCCCTTACAAGATTCGAACTTGGGTTTGCGGGTTTACACACAAGCACTTCAACCAATAGAGCAAGCTAGAAGTTATGATATACAATGAAAATCAAATATGTTATACTTTTAAAAAATATCATTTAAAGCCCAAATATTAAACCACGGTATTCACAAATATATTTATCATAACCCTAAATCAGGTGTACATTCTAAATTATATGGTTATGCTGGTCTGAGAGATGCCCTAAGCTCTGAAAGTGTAAGACTCCAGAGGTATTAAAACTTTTTCATAACCTAATATCCTTTGTGATAACTTGTATTCCATAAAATTTAATGAGTCTGAACCAAATTTATTGGTATATAATAGAGGTGTTAATAATCTTCACAGATCTCGTCAGCCATCTAGAGAAAAAAACTTGCGTTCAAAGACCTCACTAGAATACAATATTTGCCTTCCTTCAACCTTCTGCATATTTAGGTATTGTTGTTATCCATCACAAAGAATCCGCTGGGTAGTTTCTTGGAAGATAATTATAACTTCTAATATGTTTAACCTATTCTTCATGTTCCACCTAGATCTTCTTCAGTCCGTGATGCCCTATTGAGGTTTATTATAATCTGTTTCCCTAACAAGCATATATCAGGTTATTTGTTTACCTAACTACATAATTATTGTTTATTATTATTAGCAATTGATGACCCTTTGGTGACCTTGGCAAAAATAAGCAGGAACTTTCTACCCCATATACGTTGGATATTCATGAGGTTTGATTCTTTTTCAATTTAGCTACCTTGTCTCAAGATTTATGGGACAACGATGATGTAAAGTTGCAATATTTGAGTGAAAAATGCCACTCCTTACTGAATGGCTGCATGTAATGTCTATATGTTTTTAACTTGGATACTCACCTTATATATATTACAAAGTATATGGCTTTAATTGTTTTTAGGAGATATATGTAAAATAATATGTCACCACATTATGTCCTCTTATATATATTTCAGTCCTGTATATGATACGAAGGATGGCATGCAGATGTTAGGAGAAGTGCTGAAAGAGAGGAATATATATAGCTTGTGATGCTATCTGCTTTGGTGACCCTGTCGAAAATAAGCAGGAACTTTTTCACACCTTGATTGCTCTTGCAGATAATAACAGCAAATGCAACCTTCTTCAATCCGTGACGCCCTATTGAGGTTTATTATTTTTTGTTCCCTAACAAGCATATATCAGCTTATTTGTTTACCTAATTACATAGTTATTGTTTATTATTATTAGCAATTGATAATTGGTAAATAGCAATTTAGTATATAATTACTATTTAGTATATTGGTTTATTATTTTTGTAATTACATCGCAAATACTACAGCTTTTGTGATACGGTAATTGTTGGCCTTTTGTTTTTGGCCAGGGTGCTATGGATATATTGATTCATGTACACAAGGAAGAGTTCAAGAATCTTGGAGGCTATCTTGTTGGTGTGTAAAAGGTTAGTGTGTAATTATCATCTGTGTTCTTGACAACAAAAGCGTTGTATTTTTTTAGAACTCTAATCCAGTATAACTAATTTTATAAACAACAGTATAGATAGTTTAATAAGATAAAGGGTGATGTGCTATACACGAATCACGACATAACATATATAAATCAATATAACATGAGATAAAATAATGGAAACACATCTGAATAGATCATTGACATTTATAAACAACGCTTACTTTTGAATGGTCATACTACTGTGCAAGTTAACTAATTGATAAATAACAATTCAGGTGGTTAATAAGATAAGAGTGAGACACAACATTAGCTGAATGTTTAATATCATAGAACATACTTTCATATAAATAAAATTTGTTCTTAACCCGTACAACCGTAAAATGGGTCAAAACTATAGGATTGACGTTATGCCAAACGCCCCTTCAAATCTTAAAACATAACATGACTAATAATATATCATGACATATTTTTGTGTGTTTTATTCACAGCAAGCATCTAAAGAAATAAGGTCAATTAAAGTTGAACATCCGATTGTTAGTATTATTGGTAATTACGCTATTAATGCCTTCAACTGTGCCTTTGAACATGTATGGTTCTGGTTCCACCTGCTTTCAACTTTTTAGACTTGCTATATTTTTTCAGTTTTGTAACATATAAACACATTTTTTGTTTTTTAGCATGTTAAGAATGGCGAACACAACAGATTGCATCATTTCGAGTTCATGAAGTGCAAATTTTTGAAGGTTGTCTGGGCTGGCCTTATGAGAACGCGACAATAGGCGCAGGCTAGCATTCCAGAAGGCTAAAAATGTGAAAACGGGTGCATCGTCTGTCACGTGTCCGACGGCTTAGAAGGCGGTGAAAATAAACAATGTTGAATAAGGCCACACAATAGAACATGAAGAGGTAACTTTCCAATCCATTATGTCATTTAATTTATAAAAAAATAAATTGTACTATGTTTACTGATTGAAGGTTATGAGACACTGTGCAATCCAAGTTTGAACCTTCTTTTGTGTTTAGTGCACTTATTTATTTATAGCTCTTCACTTACAAACATAGTCCTTAAAGAATTATCTAAGGCCATAAAAAAAGTAAATATTTCCCGTTCCTCTAAACTGATTTGGTAGACTTTTTACTCTCATCATCTTCTATGACTATCATTTTACAAGCATATAAAAATTTATGTTTTCTTTCCACTCCATTGTGATTATATCCATCCAAATGTTGATACTATATAGATTCTTAGAAAAACCACTTGAACTTTATTACCAAGGCTTGTGCATCAGGGAATTTGAGGGACTACATGAAGAAACATAAGCGTGTGTCACTAAAAGCCTTAAAGAAGTGGTCAAGACAGATTTTAAATGGCTTGGATTATTTGCACACCCGCGGTAGGATCCTCAAATGGCATGGTTCCAACATTGGGTTCATTGATTTCTCCTACACTTCACCCAACAGGTTGTGCATGCTACTTTAATTCCCTACACACACCTTTTAATACTTATATCTAACTGCAAGCTAACCCGCCCTTGTCTCACTTGTGACTTGAACCCATAACTACTTAAAAATTAATTAACAGAACACTTTTACTGTACATTGGACACCAGCAGAAAATAATTGTTGGCCATTCTTAATTTCTACATACCAGATACTTTTATAGTTATTTATGGTTTTTCTTTTCAGGACCAAAGAATTATGTGATGGTACAAATGATTTGGACTTGGGACCCATTATGGCGGTCAACGCCAAATGCTTGCACTGAGTAACTATATCTGGTGACGCCCTCGGAGATAAAAAATATACCAATAAAGATACACTTCTACTTAACTGGGTCACATTAACCAGGTCCAGTGTTGGTGTCTTTGGTTTCTTTTCTTCTGAGATTTACAGACTTTAGTTTTGATTTGTTGACTTGCGTTCTATATTGTGTTATAGGAAGATGAGAAGAGAATTGACAGAGGTGCTAGAAGAAGTAATACTAACAGGTCAAATAACAGCTTTGGTCTTTTTTGTTTTTTTGGAGCATGAGTTCTGGTAAGCAAATCCAAACACCCCTGTATAAAAGACGACAAGTGCAGCAACATGTACAGAAAAATCAAAACGAACATAGAGCAAAGTGTTGTGTTTGAAATCCTGGAATTAATCTGTATCTAATAGAAAGCCAATTATTTATATGATTAAATTAGCTAAAATACAAGCCAACTAAAATGATAGATGTAACGATATATTAATAGGTGATAAACCATGACAAATAATTTTAGATGTATTCCCCACATTATGTGTTAATGTTTGATATTATGTAGAATGGCTTAAAGTATATGTTGGCTCTTAGATAGTGGTGATTATAACATATTCAGCCATATTGTGTCCGTTTACCTTGAAATTGGTGATGGACTATTAGTGGAAAAAAAGCATGCTCAGCTGGAGTATGGTGTTTCATGCCTTGGTATAAACCCAATTGGTGATAACCCAAATTATAGTAAACTTGCTGCAGTTGGTATGTGGACAGGTATAAGTGTCAAAATATTTTCACTCCCTGATCAGACTCTTAACACCAAGGAACATTTAGGTGGTGAAATCATACCGCGATCTGTTCTTCTTTGTGCCTTCGAAGGGGTATGCCTATTCTTCTTGAAGTATTTATGAGATGTTGCATTTTAATTTCTATTTAATTTCTGACTCAGATACCTTACTTGTTGTGTGCACTTGGAGATGGTCATCTTTTAAACTTTTTACTGAACACGACAATGGGCCAATTAACAGATAGGAAAAAGGTGTCACTTGGGACCCAACCAATAACACTAAGAACATTTTCATCAAAGAGTACCACACATGTTTTTGCAGCTTCTGATAGGCCAACAGTTAATTAAATACAACAGTAACAAGAAGTTACTCTATAGCAACGTGAACCTTAAAGAAGTCAGTTACATGTGCTCTTTCAATTCTTTCCAAAGCAATGTAATGAGTAACCTTACTTTGCTCTCCTTTTTGCTTTGAGATAAATCACAACAAGAACTGATGTGTTATCAGCTAAACGTTTGAATACCGAAGCAGGTTGAACGGGTTAGAATTCATTTGAGCTAAATGAATATTTAAAAGCTTAAAATAACCTGAGTAGTGTTGTATTTAAAATTAGACAAGCATAGTTATGTTTAAACCGCTTGATCAGGTTAATTTTCTTGAACAGTTATGTTTTTTATGACTTTGCAGGAAACCTCAAGCGGATGAGCAGAAGGTTACTAAGAAGCTGCTGAGCGCGGGATATCGATTTAGACAAAAATACTGTATTGGCTTAGACCGACAAAGAATATTACTTCCAAACAATTTCCCTCACTATAAAAAGCATGAAAGAGTCTGATATTAGCAAAGTATTTGATACACATTGTTTTATAATTTCTACATCTCGAGCATATAGTGAACTCAGTTTAAATTGCTTTAATTTTTTTATTCATCAAATTACCGTTAATTTCTTTTTGTTCGTTATTCAAGTTTGCTTCAAGTTAGATGTAATTTCATTGCCATGGACTTGATCTTGTCATATATCATATATATCTTGTGAAGGTATAGATAGACATAGTACCTTTACAGGATATATGATATAGTTAACATGTGATACAAGAAACTCAGTGGAAGCTAGATTCGATGTTTAAGTAATAGGCCTAATTGAGCGACACTTGCAGTTAAAAAATGATGCACAATTAGGCTAAAAATCAATGGTTGATCGATGAAGTTCAATTTGGTTGAGAAGAAAGACATAATTGCTCATGCAAGCAAAAACAAATTTGTTGGCATTTCTAAAGGTGAACAACACTAAATTTAACATTTTGCACAATATTACTCATCTATTTTTGAAAGTTTATCATTTGATTTAATAATACATTATAATACATAACACGTACCTCAAATATCAATTATCAAATTACATTGATCATGGAAATCCTACATTTGAGTTAAATAAATAATTTGATATATAATAGATTTACCTTTGCTTAAATGTTACAAAGAGACATTATAAAAAAACCCATTAAACAAATCTAAAAAAAATATTTCAATAATAAACAAATTTAAAAAATCAATATAAAAAAAATTAAAACAATAATCACAAGTCATACACTAAAATAATGGGTCGGTTCATAACTAAAGTTATTACTAAGATTACTCTTAAAGTGCACTAAAAGAAACAACAGCTTTTTGGAGAGAAAGGGATGATATTAGCCCAATTACGTAAACTAGAAAGGTCCATAAGTGCAAGCTTCAATGACAATAGCCGGGCTCACTATGATGAATTCCATCAAGTAAGAGATATGTATGCACGATACAAAAAGTTATTCAAAAACCAATAATTACCAAAACAAAAAAATGAAAAAAATAATCACAAGTCATACCCGCCCATCGGGCGGGATTTCCGCCCATCCGGGGCGGGGAGAGATTTTTGCAACTAAGATATATATTATATTATATTATTATATATATATAATATAATTATTTATAATTATATATATATATTATATATATATATATATATATATATATATATATGAACCAACAACGGTTTTTTTAAAAAAAATCCGGTCAGGTAAATTTTAAGACAGGACTAAAAAAACCATTTTTAAGACAGGACTAACCTTTTAAGATGGGACTTGCTGAACCTAAATGGTGGGGACATGTGGTTTTCTAAAGGAATTACGTAGGGACTTGAAAATCTTAGTTATATTATTACCCTTAACTGCTGGTCCGGTCTATGAATGTAGGGACACATTGAAATGGTTCATAAATCCAAAGGGACGTTATTTTTGACCGGGACTTTAGCTGTATGAAATAGTAGTATAGATAAGTTTATTATCTAGAAAGTGCAAACAATAAATCCAACTCAAGCATCCAAGTCAAATTACTTTTTATAATGTAGATAATCTTGTTTAGTAAGCTGAACTAGGTTTTTAACCCGCGCTCCGCTGCGGAGCGCAGGGTTTTATGTTTTTTGCGATTTCAAAATGATAGAATTTAAAAAAAACTTTTCAGCAAATAAGCAAGACCTTTAACATTCTGAATGGTTCAATTATAATTACACAATCAGATACATATTAAGCTACACCTTGGAAAGACAAAAAACCAATCTTTTGTCTTAAAGAACATCAGGGAAGAGCTTTAATAGGTAAAACTTTACTTTTTTTTGCTTATAAAATATGACATTATGAATAAGTAAATATCATACTTATCACATATACGATATGCTGCCAGTAAAGGTGGAGTGTTTCTTCTGTTTTCTCAGCATCAACGCCTTTCTCAGATTCTGTCATCCAGTAGAGAGCCTGTTTCCGCTCTGGCCCTAAGTCACATGTAATCGTTGTTGGAGGATCCAATTCCTAAAATAGAAAAAAAGACAATGAGTCATAGTTAAATACAAAAAATCCGTGTTACGACTCTAAGAACTGCAAGCCAAGCTGAAGATGCTGAAAAAAATCCAAACATATATTGAAAATTGAAGAATGTATGAAGTAACATGCTCAAACCTGATGAATTAGTACCATTCATCTCATATTCCTTTATACATACTTCTAAACACCTTAAACACAAAATTCACTTATAAGAACAGTGACTACATTTATCGGCTCTAGATCTCCTTTTAAACCTGTTTCCAAAGTACCCCTTTAATATTCTCACATATCAACTCTCTATATCTTTTGTTATTTAATAGATCATTAAGTACCAAGATTAACTCACTAAGAGCTATATAAATCAAAGGGCTGGTTGTACATCACCAATACATTTTAGTGATATTTTGAAGATTTTCAGCAAATACTCAGATAAATGAATTCAATTAATGTTTTATAACATATAATGAATTTTTGTATTGGGTCTGGTGAGGCAGCTATGAGAAAGGTTTTATGAGGCGGTGATTTTTTTTCAATACTTCACGGGTTGCTGAAATAGCAGGCTTAAAAAACAACTGTGCTTAAGCGTTTTCCTATGCATTGCCAAAAACAACAGCAAGTGGAAATGGTTGATACATTCTCTTTTAATAAGTACCACTTGTATTCCTATAGCTCCATTTTTGTGACATATAGTAATCCCTAAAACTAGAAATTTAAACCCCATTAATGAATAACGGGTTAATTTGGGTTATGTTTTTGCTCTAACCGCTTGAACCTATAAAGCCAAAAATATAGCTTGAAAGGAAATAGGTCGAAGTGGCCCAAAACTAATCAAACATATTAAATATAGTTATCAACAAACGCTAAAACTATAATTTTGAGCAGCCCTAAACATCCATCAAATAAATCAAAACACCCTTATTGTATATAATATATGAATGAGAATAGGCAATCCAAAAGCAAAATTACCTTGCGAAGCGTCTCTTCAGAATTGTACATTTTTTCTAGTAAGTTACATAGACGCTACCCGTTGGAATTACCATATTCATCACAAAAATAAGAGGATATAGCCTTTTGTCAAGATCTCTTTTTAGTGACCTTCAAAAAAGGAGTGCAGCCATTAAATACTACTCGAGAAGAATTTTGGGAAAACCAAAGGTCAAAAGTTTTACAATGAGCCAATGAAATTAGTATATTCAAGGCAAAAGAAGCTACAGTTTAAGAAAAAATTTCAATAAGAACAATCTCACACTATTAACAGGATTCTCCAAATCTATTGAAAACATGCTCTCTCCAATAAAACTACAAAACAATAAGCCGATGTTCCACATGATTAGCATTCAGAATGAAGTGAGCAGGGAATATTGCATCTAATTTTCCATAATTGAAAAGCTAGCTGCGGCATGCTCAATGGTTTTTGAACATATGTTAGTACGTATTTTATTTATAATTTTAGAGTATGTTCAGATTGTACATCGAAGATACGGTGTATCCCTATATTGCCTATTGAATGTGTAAATTGTAAAATAAGCCACAAAGTATGTTTCTTAACACGATGCAACTTCAATCACACTAACAAACATGACAGGAAACATCAACTCATAGCGGTGTTGGGCAGACAGGTTGGTAATGGGTCAAAATAGGTCAGGCTGGGTTGACCCACAACACTTTTTGTAATTACTTTTATTTAAATTTATAAATACGATACAATATATAATTAAGATACGGAAATATACTACTAAAATGATAAAGTAAACTAATCTTGGTAATTGTAGGCATTTTCACTATACCCATTTCACCTATTAAATATGTTATACAAATTATCCAAATCAAAACATATATTGGTAAATGGTCGTATGTTCAAAATTGCTACCTCTAGAAAATCATGACTGCTAATAGAAGTTGACGGACCACACGAAAATTATAAGAACCATGACTACTGGTCTAGACAATGATTGATACAAGGGAAACTAAACATGCCTTGAAACGTTATCAGGAACATGCAAATTTAAGCAAAATGGGACAACTTTGTTAGGCTTAAAATCTAAAAAAAACAAAGATACCTGTCGTTCAAGAAGTTGATTTTGAGTTTCTTTTGAAGCCATATCTACTCTACTATTTCTATATAGTTGAAACGGTAATGGTGAGTTTACATCAGGAGAAGAATCATGCATTACTCTATTGTTTTTGTACTTGTACCTGAAGTAATATATGCATCAACATAAACATCAAGTTTTCTTCCTAGTCCGGGGGAAATTAGCGATGTAACAACATAATAAAAAAGTGTAGCGAACAGAGGAACGGGTCTAACTTGAACTGCTTAAATGGATTGAATATTCCCCAAGTCTAACTATGATGTATACAACTTCCTAATCGGTTTATTCAAAGATAGTGATTATCATTGTAAAAAGCACCATCTACCAATCTAAACTTTTGTATCAGATATAGAACTAAACATCAATTCATAACTCCATATGAGTTATGTATTAGCAACTTACATATTTTGACATTTTATAAGTTAGAAAAAGTAGATCAACAACTTTTTTTACCTTATTTTCCTCCCACAGAGCCGAACTATACCATGTATGTATGCTAGAGCCACATTAGCACCAACGCATCTATTGGGATTTAACATCTAGGTAACCAAGTAACTACGAGTACGCAGCGGATTGGATCTAGTAATAGCATATGGTTAACACGTACATGAAAAGTAAATAGAAAGCGTACCTCTCAGCAATTCGATCTTGAAAATAAATAAGTGATTAAAACAGTCACCTCTACGGTTGCTCACACAATCACGTCAACCGAATACGTTAAGTTTGTCTAGACTTAACTTCATGAACAAACAACCCTTGTACATTCTTGGATCAAAACCCTAATCAAGCAACCCTTGTGATCTTGAATATCAATAAACCGAATTAGAGTTTATAGAAAACCCTAATTAACCGAAAACAACTTGGACCAAAATCAAGAACCCGAAACCCTTTTTAGGGTTTTATCTTCGAACCAAAACAATCACCAACACCTCGTATATAAATCTTGAACGTCGAGCTAGGAGGAAAACAAGAGTGAAACGATTAAAACATATATGTTTTAATCGAATTAAGGGTGTGGAGTAGAACCAAAAATCAAACACCCCTATTAGAGGGTTTTGAGAATTCGGTGGGAAGGAAAATAAAAAGAACCGAATACTCTTTTTGGTTTTTGTAGAATTGTCGTATATATTATGATCTAGGGTATGGGGTATTTATAGCCATAATACCCTAGTTGTGATAGATTTAGGAAACAAGTTCTAATCTAATCATAATTCCATTCTTTATTTTCCAATTAGACAAAAAAACCCTTCCCTTTTCCTCTTAGGTAACCGGCCACATAAGGTGTGCCCTTGGGGTTCGGTTTTTGTCTAATTTAGTCCTTCGGTTTATATGTCATGAAGTATAAAACATATTCTCCGTGTATTAACGTGTGTACCCCCAATAGGCTCACATATTCGTAATGTAAATGTGCTATTCGACTACCATAATCCAACAGCTCCCACTTGGGAGTTGGAGTAGCACTTAACACTTATACCTATAATTGGCAAAGTCTAGCAACCCACACAATTATTTTTTCATTAGGAATATTATGAGATAAGAGTTTCAAAAATCATCTCAGCTATTTAATGGTTATAAATTTCTTGCTTTATAATCATCCCTTTGTTACAGATACCGTTAAACCATGGATATGGATCCTAAGTCATTCCATATAGTTTAACATTATGTTTCTCGTTATAGAAATAATTCAGATATACCAAATGTAATCAAGAATCATCTTGCATTACCCTTTGGGTGCGGCCACACAATTATCTGATTAAATCTGGAGAGGGCCCAATGGTATCTTTCTGCACATATCAAGTGGAGGAACAAATCCTTTATTGACTACAAGTGTTGTGGATGCTGCTTCACATACACTCCCAAAAATAGCCTTTATGACTACCATATTTCAGGATAGCGTTTGACTATAATCAAAGAGAGATATCCACACATACAGAACTTGCTTGCATCTCAAGTCTAAGGACAATTTTAAACCATTTTCGACATTTTACTCATGACATGGATCCAAAAGTAAATGCTCGAAGGTTGGGGTATCCAATATGCATCCCTTGTGAATACATATGAGTTTGGTGGGAACAAATCCATATATTCACAGAATATAACCAACACTTCCATTTTCCTTACATAACAATATTCCCATATTGTTAACCGACAATGGACATATTTAGAATGATAATAAATCATTCATGGATTAAACATGCAAACATAGGATAACAATTTTTATATGAATGAAGAACAAATACCAAGTATCTTTATTCATCAGAAAGTAAAAATTGTCTTACAATCCCAAATTATCCAAATACTAAAACAGATATGCATGAAACTAATTAGCAAGTTGAAGTCTAATGTTTCCAACATTCTCAACTCTTTCTTTACAAGACAGCTAAATAGTTATCTGAGTAAACTTTCTGAATACTTGTTTCAAATTCTCATATTGTGAAAGATTTAAAAAATAAGATGAGTGTCTTATTGTTCACGTGTATACTATTGCAAGAGTCATAGTATGGATAAGGTAATAGTACCTTTTTATAGGGTATTTGAAGTCAACAACATACCTATATCAGACAGTAATCTTTATAGTTTTCTTAAAATGTAAAGTATTCTCATTCTTTAATGTGTTATGCAACAATGCTCTTAAATGAGCATATCTAGTTAGCATATTTATCGTAAATGATAAAATCCGTCTTCAACTAGAATTGATTATTCTCTAGCATCAGTTGACACATACAACGCTATGCTTCATAATTCGTAAACTTTTGTATAACAGTGATCTAAATACCCTCAATTAGATATTGTTATTTAAATTCTCTCAATTAGATATTGTTGTTGTTAGCTCATCTTGCTATCATGCAAAAGTAACAACCTGTCACATACACGATATAATATATACATGATGAACCCTTAGTTAAAAAAACACAAGGTTTCCATCCATGTACTAAATTATCTCAAGTGAAATATATCATTTAAGACTTGCTACAATGACATATTGCATTTGTGTTGGACTTTATTTCCACATACGTTTATCTTAATAAACATTTATTCCAAGGTCGTTTGTTTTCCTAAATTCTCAAGTGAAGTTTCATTCCAATCTTAAGGATTAATATCTAGCTTATGTGGAACGATACTTTCAATATGTCATACAACATACGAATTTAAGATTATAACATGGTGCTCCCACTCAAAGTCAGATGTACTCAGGAGTCATCTTAATTTAATCAGAATCATATTGTAATTAATTCAAGATCCCAGCTCCTAGATGCATGATCCAATCCATACTTGGATTCTTTCATCTTGTATACTATATAAAGATTATATATATATACTCATGACCTTTTGATTACACACCGTCCTCGCAAATGTAATCATTAAGGAAAGAGTCTTAAAACTTAATTGCCATATTTCAAATATAGACTCATAACCCTTTATGATCACACATCGTCCTCGCCAAGGTAATCATCCAGGAAAGAGTTATGAACCTTAATTTGACTTATTTAAGATTCAAGAAATCATTGTATGACAATTAGATATCTTTATATAATTAATACGTGCAGAAAAGAAAGATTTAATCATAGTCAATTGCTTGAGTAAGATCAAAATTCTTATCATCAGTCAGGCATTAATTTGTATACAATTTTGTCCTTATGAGCCTTTCTTCAAAAGAAACTCATTCTAACCTCACAGGTTTACTATTTGGTAAAAGATCAATCAAGCTCAAAACTTGATTGGCTTTTAAGGACTGCATCTTATCATTCATAATTCTAAGACCTTTATCAGATTCAAGATGTGATAATGTATCTTAGCAATTAGCAGGTTTGAAATGATCCTCTAATTTATATTGCCATTGTTATTTCATATCAATCAAGTGATGAGGCATGTGAGGATTTAATAAATGTGAGTTCTAAAGATACTTTGGTTCGGACATTACATGTTACAACCTTAGTGGGATTAGCAAGTGTATTTAGAAGGTTATGTTTTTGTTCTTGAATATTTTCAAGGTTTAATGAAGATTTTTTTTTTTTTTTTTTTTACTCCCACTTACTTTTTGTAAGTAGAGAAAACGCTCTAAATCTAAGTATTTTAAGCAACATATGATTGTTCTTAATGGGAAAAACACAAAACACTTTTTAAGTTCTCATCTGGTTAGATTGTGAATATATGCCTTATAAGATTTTAACAAAATTTTAGATTTCATCAAGACATAATTGGATTCATCTCAATCCAAAGATGATGTCTTGATTACCTTCTAGGTTGAAACTATATTGAGTGTATCTATGACACACGCAATTTTCTAACCTTGATAGATTTTGGAGGTAGAGCAATTCAAGCTATCATGAATCAAACAATATAAATATAGTTTGTTTCAACACATTAGACACACCATAATAATGTGGTATTACATGGTATTGTAATTGTGAGACTCCAGTAAATTTCCATTAGATTAACTTTAATTCTCTTTAGGTCAATTACTTGAGAATTTTGGGTCGTGCCAAATTAAATACATAGTATTTTAAAACCAAGAGCATGCTATAATGTATATTTCTTGAATTAAGCAAGAACTCTTTGTTCATGTGTTCACAAGAAGACAGAACAATTCAAGACTTCCATGTTCTTGTGTTTACAAGAAAACAAAACATGTCAATTATACATTATTAAGTCTTTGAATAATTCAAGGACCTCATGTTAACTCTATGTTCATGTGTTTTAAGAAAACAGAACATGTAAAGTTATACGTTACAAGTCTCCGAATAATTCAAGGACATCATGTAATGTTTTACAGAGAATAAACAATTTTACTATTACTTTATTTAGAGTCATGATAATCAAAGAACTTTATAATTGTGTCTTAGCAAGCAAAACATAATTATACTCACATAAATTTAATATGAACGCAAATCTTGAGTTCAATATTTAATTTCAAGTTAAGTTTCATACTTCAATAATTTGATTATTTCATTAACCATGAATTATATTAACTAAATCATATAGTTCTATTAAATGAAGTAGTTATTTTATGTTGTCTGCAAATGTAATAGGGCACAAACATCTTTTCGTGTTTAAGTCCTAGTACATTGATTTGCTCTCTTACATTGCGGTCCAAGAGAAACCAATACTAATATTGTTTATGTTGTTCCTTGCACACATTAAGGATTTCTCCCACTTATGTATGGGGACAACATTATCTAGGATAAACAAACCACAATACGGACAAGCGCTCAATTGTATAAACATATGATAGAGTATTAGATATTACAAGCAGATTCAACTATTAATGTTTAATAAGGAATTATGAATTATTATTCTATAGATAACATTTCAGAAAGAAACTCAGATATGGACTAGTTATCATACAAAATAAAATGCAATAATAATTAAACATGTGTTTTGTTCCTTATTGGAAAATAATTGATTATATCCAATGCAAGTAGAAATAATATAGGCAACTAACAAGGAAATAAATCTTGTAGCTCCCACTGAATTTGACACCATTACAAGAATGTCATTTCACGTATAAAATGCATGGCTCCATTGGATTTGTCAACTTGTTAAGTGTTACATACCAGTAGAAATCAAAAGCATTTTATTTACTTTTTATTCTCTTAGAATGCCTACAAGTAGAAATGTCTTAGGTAATGAGCAAAGAATATGGAAATTTATTATGTAGGTGAGGACTAGCCATGTATGCTTTCTTTTAACTTGAATATTTAGCATGCAATTCCTCTTTATTGTTTGCATAGCCACAAGGGTATTTAGCACCTTAAGGAATAATATGAGTCTAAGAAAAATACCTAGCAGATATGCTAGTAATTTCTTTACTCATTGCGGTTTAAACTCATACATCATGACAATGAAGATGTAATTTATTTTGGTAGATTATAGAAATATGTTCTCTAGTTACTCAAAATATTTTATCTTTCAATTATTTCAAAGCCGAAAAGAATGGTAATGAAAGACAGTAAATGAGTTTAATTTAAATTGAAAATTTTCAATTATTCTTGTCAACCAATGAGTATAGATAGAAGTAAGTCTCACCTTTTCTTACTAGGAAAAGAGACTATGTTTGTCTTTAATAGAAAAATAAACTTTCGTTTACGAATTATGTTGCAAAACATAATTAATCAGAACATAGAAAGTTTAATTTAGTATTTTCGATAATTAAATTCTTAATAGAATTAACTACCCAATTAATTAAATTATTAAGACTAAGATCCAACTTGACCTCCCACTTATTACCAAAGGACTGACCAGGGCGTAAAGAAGTGGGGCAAGAGGTAAGCGTCGAGCGTTAATTGCATTTAATGCAACTCTTAGGTTTATGATACTTGTCAAAAACATTAGTCAGCATGTAATAATGTTTGAGAGCATGTTTAGTATCATCTTATGCCTCGGGTCCAAGGTCTGACCAAGCCTACTCGAATTAAGTCGACCAAGCAAGAACTTGCAAAAATCGTTAGAGGTCTGACCAGTACACGAAATTCGCCATGGGTTGGTAAGGCCCTAATTTCTGACCAAAGCAGTCAAACTAATTGCACGTGTTCTTGGTTGGCTGGCATAGACTTAAAATTTTCATAGGGGTATGCACATAAATGTGTTAAAAGCGTGTACAAAGAAGCATGCAAAACAACTTTATATCACTGATTTTAAAAACCTTTAATAATGACACTGTAGTGACATGCCATGGTTCATAGTAACTCCAATCGAATGCACAAAGAAGCGGAGAAACAGGTCAGCACGAAGCATATTAAAAACCTTATTTCTTTAGGGAATTACGTAAAAACAACACGCCTTAAACTTCTCTTATAGTTTGTTCTAGTGGATGATACGTACTTCCCATGAGTCCATAGCTTCCAGTTTTTAATTCATGAAAAACAAGTTTCATAGTTTAATGTCTTATTAATTTCTTCACAAAAAACAGTGTTCCACGAAACAAATGGTTGGTCACTATGAGCATGCATTAGGCGTGTAAAATTAATAGACATACATCAACATCATCTTTTTGGTCATATGGCGTATTTATTTAGGCGTGTAAACAATTAGACATTAAATAATCATGCATACATGGATTCATAATACAAAAGATGACATTAAGCATACAAGTAAACATGTAAAATCCGAGTTCTCTTGCGAGTCTTCCCCAAATGGAGAACCATAAGACCCTCACTAGGTTTTCTGCTAAAGTACCTAGATCGTCCCATTTACCACATTTGTGATTGAGTGGGTCTTATAGCCGGAATAGACAATAATCAAAAAGGAAGCATACAAGCTTAATTAACAAATTTAATTTTCCTTTTTAACCTATATTAACTTTTAATAGATTTTCAAGATCAAGATCTACATATTTTATTCAGTTATGGCAAGGAACTGCATATCATTGTTATATTTTACTAGTAAAACATGAATAAAATATAAAAGGCAGCAGATCATAGCATATGTTTTAATAATAGGCATGTAGACTAGGCGTATAATTAAAACAAAACGTGTAACCCATAAAGCTAAAACGAGTTGGCTTGTGATGCCACTGTTGGGATTTAAAATCTAGGTAACCAAGTAACTACGAGTACGCAGCGGATTGGATCTAGTAATAGCATATGGTTAACACGTAAATGAAAAGTAAATAGAAAGCGTACCTCTCAGCAATTCGATCTTGAAAATAAATAAGTGATTAAAACAGTCACCTCTACGGTTGCTCACACAATCACGTCAACCGAATACGTTAAGTTTGTCTAGACTTAACTTCACGAACAAACAACCCTTGTACCTTCTTGGATCAAAACCCTAATCAAGCAACCCTTGTGATCTTGAATATCAATAAACCGAATTAGAGTTTATAGAAAACCCTAATTAACCGAAAACAACTTGGACCAAAATCAAGAACCCGAAACCCTTTTTAGGGTTTTATCTTCGAACCAAAACAATCACCAACACCTCGTGTATAAATCTTGAACGTCGAGCTAGGAGGAAAACAAGAGTGAAACGATTAAAACATATATGTTTTAATCGAATTAAGGGTGTGGGGTAGAACCGAAAATCAAACACCCCTATTAGAGGGTTTTGAGAATTCGGTGGGAAGGAAAACAAAAAGAACCGAATACTCTTTTTGGTTTTTGTGGAATTGTCGTATATATTATGATCTAGGGTATGGGGTATTTATAGCCATAATACCCTAGTTGTGATAGATTTAGGAAACAAGTTCTAATCTAATCATAATTCCATTCCTTGTTTTCCAATTAGACAAAAAAACCCTTCCCTTTTCCTCTTAGGTAACCGGCCACATAAGGTGTGCCCTTGGGGTTCGGTTTTTGTCTAATTTAGTCCTTCGGTTTATATGTCATGAAGTATAAAACGTATTCTCCGTATATTAACGTGTGTGCCCCCAATAGGCTCACATATTCGTAATGTAAATGTACTATTCGACTACCATAATCCATTAGCATAGCCACATCAGCACTAAGCCGCAATATTGAGTCCGCAACATCCTAAAACACAATTATCATTATCATTACGGACTTATCTTAGTACGCATTAACTCATAACTTGATATTGAATGTCATCTCTTGTCTTTTAATAATTTATTAGAGTAAATTGCAATCAAACTATCCATATCACCTCCCATTTCGTAACTGAATGATCACCCTCTTAGTTATCAGAACTAACAACAAAAAACATATAAAGAACATAAACAAATCTTAGAAATATTACCCATTGTCGAAAAAATAAAGTTCGGTTAGTTCTTTGTTTTCTTAAAACGTCTACCCAAGCACTTCGTACGTAACTTGCCCCTAAGCCTTTCTCTATATATACAAAAAAATTGTTCCACATTGGCATAAAAAGCTCTTTTGGAGACTAAGCCAGTAACCTTCTGGTGAAGCAACTCTAACAAATCACCAAACAAAAAATGCACACCATCGCAGTTGCAATATTTGTTAATAATCTTATGAAATAAATCTTTCGTCAATAGCTGTAGCTTCAATTTTTACAGGCTACGCTATTCTATTTGCTATATCTTAAAATGATTTCAAAAGTTAGTAATACCTCACCCTCTTCATACGATTTATAACCTACAAATTGTTCTAGATATTTATAAAGCACAATTCTCATGGGTAGAATAACAGGAGACATATCCAAAGTTACAAAATTAACTCTTTAGCTATGAATTATCCTTACAAATATCACAAAAACTGTAAACACAATGCTCACAAATCAGTTAATATTAATACAATTTATTTAAGGGTTACCGCATAGAAGGACCTTGTGGTCGGAGTAGGTCGCTGGATGATTTGAGGAGGCTGTCGATGGCCAGAAAGTGAGCGAGAGATGGGTTTGTGTGTGTGTGTGTGTGTGTTTTTGGCATATGAGCGGATTTATGTGTGTGTTGGATATGCATATAAAAGACACGTATCTGTTATGTTTTTGAGTTTGGAGGACACATGTGATACAGATGAGAGAAAATATATAGGTGTGAGTAATAAAGATGGGTCGGAGTATGCTTAGGTGGGTCGTCGGAAACCATTAAAACCCGGGACATTAAAAAAACAGGGATCGGGCCGGTTTTTTGCATTAAATGCATTTAAGGCAAATCCTGCCTTTTAATATAAAGGTATAATGATAGTATAAACATTATGAGAGCCTGTTACTTATTAGGATGCTATTTTTTTTTCTAACTAATTATGTTGGTATAAACGATATAATGACTTGAAAATTAAGACATTTGAACCTTGTTCATGACTGGATTGTTAATGTACTTGATCCAAGTAAGTAGCATGAGGATGATGCTTAATCTGAAAACACAGGTTAGTTATTGTAAACTCATAAACCTATGTTAATCTGTAAGGATGTTAAATGTAAGAGCATATAAAAGAATGTTAATTTGTTAATGACCCATTGTATCCTAATATGTAACTGGTTAATCATGCCTAAATGCATCCCTAAATATCAGTTTCAGTATTCCATTAGTTGCAACATAATGACGTCTTTATTTCATTGACATGTCCGATACCATCTTGGAGTGTACCATCCAACTTCTTTCGGGAGCGCGTTTGGATCCGTGAAGGAAATCGCTTGGAAGGAGCATAAACCACTAAGATAATGCCGCAATTAGCCATGAGTTTAGTCATCTTAATCATTTCTTTTTATTAATTTCGCACTTCTTTGTTCTCCAATTTGACCATTTATTCTTTGACACTTTAACTTATATAATTATAAGTTTGCTCAAATTGTCCGGTTTATTTCCGCAGCAACCAGATGGCAATAAAAGCTCGTTCCAATCAAATTCGGTTGGTGTGCTACACATACCTATACATGTTCAGTTGGTCATGTAGATACAGTTTTAGGTTTGATTAAGCTGCACTAGAAACTCATTATGTTGTAGAGCTCAATAATATCAGTGTCCCTAAAAGCTTGAGTACATAAAGCATAAGACTTGAAGAGCTCGCGTCAACCACTTAAAAGCTCGACTGCTGGAGTAGCGCAATACAGGCTCATATCATTCGGAGTTTCTTGTCTCTTATCATTTAAATTCACATATCAATAGAGTTAGAAATTAACCCACTTACTTGTATACTAAGTTAGATAAGTGGTGTATAAAAGACAATTAAGCAGTATATAACATGTTTAATATCAATACGCCAAATAGAACTTTCTGACTATGTTTGTGTAAACAAATACTAAAAGTGTTGCGCGGATTAAGATAACCACTTATATATTACAATAAGAACTCAATAATGTGAGTACAATAACTAGAGTTGTTATAGCAAATTAGCAAGTATTTAAATATACATAATTAGGAATTTAAACAATTTAACGCATTTCATTTCATCTTTAATAAATAAATTTGTAATTTTGTGGGTTAAAGCTCTCCTGTTGCTATCACTGTGTGCGTCATTGCTTATGATCCTCGATTATCTCCAGCTAATAAGGTGTCGATGACAACGACTCACCTATCCATTAACCATGACTCCATGAGTCCATGACGACAGTATATGCGTCATTCTTGAATCCATGTAAACAGAAATTAATGTTATTATTATACATAGTTTAGTTAATACTCCGTAGTTAGTGCATGTATATGACCAGTTTTTGTCATACCATATTCGAATTGGTTGTTAACTTGTTATGGTATGAAGGTTTCATAGAAAGAGGATAAGTTTCTAGAAATTTAATGTGAATTAAAATTTATCGATAAGAGACATTAATTAAGCTGAATTAAAATTGTGGAGAACAAAATATTATGATGATGTACACATATCTTCCAAAACTAATAAACTTATGCGGAATATAATTAACTAGTACTAGCCGCGGACTTCAAAAACTAACATGACCTAAACAAAAATTGTTATTTAATTAAGGGAATTGATTTGCAAACTCAAAAAATTAATTGGGACACTCTCATCTGTGCATTACATAGTTGTATCAGAGTTCACGCAGTGCTTTATCTGTTTATAAAATGAGTGTCCCAATCAAAATAAAAAATGTGCAAATCACCTCCCTTTAATTAAGGTGTTATTTAAATGTGTAAGCTTCTAGAAATTTAATGTGGTTTTTCTGTTTGAAATAGAGTTAAGCCTTAATTTATAGGATTTAAGAGGTGTTTGAGATTGCTAATTGAAAATATATTATGTGTTTTAAAAACGAATAATGAGTTGTATTAAAACATGATTTTTAAATATAGTGTTTGAATTTGATTTTTCTATTTGATATCAAAATAATCAAATAGTCAGTTTTTATAATGTTTGATAAATCATAGTATCATTTATAAGTTAGCATGTGAAATGATTAAAATAGACATTTTTCTATATGATTCAATTTTATAGCACTCAGAGCACTACATACCCTCGTGCAATAAGGTTGGTGTCAAAGAATAAAGTGTTGTCACCTCAACAATTTATCAATATAACTTATAACCTAGAACTTAGCACAACCCCCCCCCCCCTCCCCCCCCCCCCCCCCCCCCCCCCGCCCCCCTTCTTTACATCCCACCGTTCTTTCATAATGTGTTATAGCACACCTTGAAACCCACAATTTTTTTTCATTTATTCAACAACATAACACATTTATAAAACTACATAATTTTAATAAAATAAAATATCACATTTAAATCAAATTCAATAGAATTTAATTTAAGGATTATCATTTCAAACATAACGGTGTAAAAATAGAACTATAAAGGACTAGAGAATAAAACTTAAAAAAAACCCACCAAAATCCATTAAAACCTCATTTTCAGTGCAAAAAATCCATTAAACCCCACCAAATAAAACCTATTATTAAAAACTCATCCTCATCCTTCATCTCACGCTTCATCTTTACTGCCAAAAAATATACTCATTAACCTATTTTACATTAGGTGTGTGGACGACGTCGTTTTGATATTTAATGTCGTCGTTTTGTATTATAGCATATCGTTTTGTTAGCAATCTAATCGAGACATGTCAAAAAAACTAGAAGCAGATTCAAACAACACAATATATCTTAAATCTTACATGCTTAAAACATAATGAGACTTACAATGATCAATGAAAAAAAACATGCCATTAATAAAGGTTGAACATAAATCGTAGCTTAAACCTCCAACAATTTAATCAAATAGAGAAACTTAAAGTAATTCCAAACACACCATGCAGTCAAATGATAATGAGACTTTCGTTTTTCTTTTCAAAGCAACTTTATAGAACGACACCACCGCTTGTAAACTAGAAAGTCATTTTTCTTTTTTAATTAACAGCACTTATGAACTTAGCATCTATAAGCATAACTTATATTCACCATATCAAATCATGCAACAGTAAAAATATAAAAAACATAACATTTTTTGAATCAAAAAATCAGTTTCCTATTTTAATTAACGGCACTTATCAACTTAGCAACCATAACCATAACTTATACACAACCTATAAAATCATGCCACAATTAAGAAATTAAAAATTCTTAGCTCACCTTATACACAACTTATAAAATCAAAAATTATACCCACATATCATGAGACACCAAAATATGGTAGCAAGCTTAAACAAACATAAAAACACATGCAGAAACCCAAAAATACATACCATACTTATCAAAAAGCTTAAACTAACACCAACACAAATACATTAATTTCCTTTTTTAATTAACGGCACTTATCAACTCAAAAACCATAACCATAACTTATACGCAACCTATAAAATCTTGCAACAATTAACAAATAAAAAGTTTTTAGCTCTCTTTATACACATCTTATAAAATCAGAAGTTAAACCCACATATCAAGCTTCAAATATGAGACACCAAAACATGGCAGCAAACTTAAACAAATACAAACATACATGTAAAAACCCACAAATACATATCATACTTATCAAAAAACTTAAACTAACACAAATACAAATACATAAATTCCATAATAAATTACAAAGTAAAAAAATAATACCTAAATACCATACGTTAACAGACTTGTATTTCGATCTCTAAACTGCCCAAACGACTAAACGATTACCGTTCCTTAAAATCTATCCACCTTATTTAGATAGAAAGATAAGATAAACATGTCTAAATTTAAAGAGAAAAAGATCAAGGTAGAGAGAGAAAATAGGTTTGCATGTGTTTTTTCATAGTATGATCATCTCACATATATGTATTGAAGAATGCACGCATAACACGTATGTGTTGAAGAAGACACAACAACACTAACTAGTTTGTAACGGAAAAAGGCCACCAAGAAACATGTAATAACTTAGTCACAACCCAAAAAACACATAAGGCCCAATAAATTGCATGTGGACACCACATATGTGGGTATAGCTTCTGATTTTATATGAGGAGGATGAACAAAATCGATGTGGCATTCTTGGCGATTAAACAGGTTCTGCAGGTATGTGATTTATTGCTTTCATATTTTTTTTGCTTTTGTCGTTGAAACTAATTTTATTTTAGTTTAGACTGTTGGTGAGGTAATTTGGTGAGGTTTATATCCAAATTGTTTTCGTAGCCAAGTCATTAAATGCCACCGACTTTGAAGGTTATACAATCAAAGATTGTTTTACAAAAACAAGATGTGAGCAATTGCTTAATTTTGAATGTGACAAAATCTATAGACACATATTAATTTACTGGTATAATTAATGGAAATTCATATACAATTACACCTACAATCATTATTCATAATATTTGAACTTGATTTAGTCATGGTTTTACCTTAATGTTATCGCAAACACTTTAGACCAATGTGTGTCGATTTACAGAGATATAGTTTTATATTTATTTCGTTAAATGTCTTGGTATGTTTGACTTTGGTTATAACTTCTTGGTTGTGATGACTCTGTAATCCGGTTGTAACTGCGTTTTATGGCTGCTACAATGTTTGAGCCACAACAGACATATCATGTTAGCAATTAACAAGACATTGTTCGTCATTTTATTTTTGATTTTTAATTGTTGAATGATTTTATAGGCTACGTATAAATTGTGGTTATGGTTGCTAAGTTAATAAGTGCCATTAATTAAAATAGGAAATTGATTTTTTGATTTAAAACTGTTGTTTTTTTAATTTACTTAGTGCCGCTTGATTTTATAGGGTGAATATATGTTATGGTTATAGTTGTTAAGTTCGTAAGTATTGTTAATTAAAAAGCAAAATGATATTTTGCTTTGCAAATGACTTTGTCATTCTATAAGGTGGCTTTGAAAAGAAAATTGGAAGTCTCGTTGTTATCTAATTGCATGGTATGCTTAGAACTGCTTTTAGGCTTTTTATTTGATTTGATTAAATTATTGCAGATCAAAGCTACGGTTTATGTTCTTCAGCCTTTATTAAAGGCATCTTTTCATTGTTGATCGTTGTAAGTCAGATTACATTTTAAGCGTGTAAGATTTGGGATAGGGTGAATTGCTTATGGTGTTTAGATTTGCTTCTTTTTTTTTGACGTGTCTTGGTTAAATTGATGTAGGATGTTTTTAACACATTTATCTACAAAATTTTGTATATTAAAATTATGTATGGGTCAATCATTTTCAGATTATTTCTATTCACAATATGTTATACGCTTAAATGTGAGTGCCTTAATTTACGTTCACTTTCGTCTTTTATACCAACTATGGTATTTGAAGTGAGACACATATATTTTGGCAACAGTTATTAATGAATTGTTTTATTTTTTATTTGGGATTTACAATATACGTCGGTTGGAAATTATAATGTTAGATTGAGGGTGATGGATGAAATCGATATAAAGGTCTTTCCTCATGCTTAAAGTAGAATTTCGTAACAAATTTATTGCCCGATTAAACGGGTTTCTGCCAACCATGTGTGTTTGAATTAATAAAACGGTGTAAATTTAAAAAGGAAATTTTCATTTTTAGATTTAGACTATTTATGATGACTAGTGAACACAAGTAAGTGTGCCTCCATGTCATGGATTTTTGGATACACTCGTCATGTCCCTTAATTAATGGCTTTAAGAATTTGCAATCTCAAATTGTTATGAAACACGAAACTTGAATATCTAATTTTATTTTTGCGTACACCCGTCATGTCCCTTAGTTAATGGCTTTAATTATTGTTGTTCGCTTACATGATTGAAAGACTTTCGACAATTGACTTTGCATCTATGCCAAACTATTCAACCTAAATTAGAAAGGACGAATTAGGGTTGTGAAAAATGTGGCTTACCATACATAGGGCTAATAAACAGGCATGAGGAAGAGGAGGAAATTCATTGTTATCACGTTGGAAGGTCTTTGATATGTATATATATGTATATAATATATATAAATATAGTATATAAAAATATATATATATATAATATATAAATTATATATATATATATATAAATATATGTATATGTATAGGTATATGTATATGTATATATATATATATATATATATGTAAATGTAATATGTACACTAGACATATACAAATTTATACATAATAATATTATATATATATATACATATTACATATATCTATATATATATATATATATTATCTATATAAATATATATATAATATATAAATAAATATATATATATAGATATATAAAAAATATGTGAGTGTGTGTGTGAGTGTGGTGTGTGTTGATGTGGTAATAATATGTATATATATATATTGAATACGTTATATATATGTATAATATATATATATATATATATATAATATATATATAATATATATATATCTAATATATATATATATATATAAATATATAAACGTATGTATATACGTAAGCTATAAGTATGATAGATATATACGATTATATAGAAAATATATATACTTATATTATAATATAATATATACAGATATATATAGAAATAAAAATATATATAAATATATATATATATATATTATTTATATATATATAACGTATATAAAAATAAATATACTACTATAAATATATATATATATATATATATATATATATATATATATATATATATATATATATATAAATATATATATATATATATATATATATATATATATATATATATATATACGTATATAATACACACAAAATATACAGGGTAAATCATATATATATAATATATATTATATAATATATATATATATATATATATATAAAATATATCTAGTATATATCTCAAACTAGATTTAACTTTCCTAGGGTGGGCTTTTACTTTATTCTTCTGAGTACTACTTTGTGTTTGCTGTATCTTTTATTTCTTTGTATTGCCTGGAGGCTGTGATCCGCTAGCACTAGTAGATGGTTTTGCTCCTGTAGAAGACAACATAGGTTTGTTAGAAGCTAGGATTGATGTAGAGGTCCTTTTTGGGATTGTGTTTCTCGATGATGTGACAGGCTCAGTGAATCTAACCTTTTTGTTTTTGTTCATTGGGGTCACAGCCAGTAATTGTTCTCCAGAATTGTTGAGACTAGGGCAGGTTTTACTGATTTTTGTAAGCAACTCCTGAATTAGTTTAGTATACTTACAGGCATATTCTAGGGTTGGGTCTAGGGTATAATTTACTTTAATATGATCGACTAGATCTCTAAGAACTGCAGCTTCTTCGTGAGTGTGCTTAATATAGACAGAGTGAGTTGACCTTTTGTTCAACAATTTAGGGGTTATTGGTTCTGTATTAATCTCTGGATCACTAGGATGATGTGTAACTTTATTATTAGCTAAATCTTTTCCTTTGAGTTTCCTCAATTCATCCTTGAGAGTTGTAATTACCAAAACTTTTTCCTGAAGACAAGAATTTAAATCAGAAATTTTCACAAACTTTAGATTGACTTGATTAGTTAAGTCATCACATTGTTCTTTTGATCAAAAACGTGCTGGTTTAATCGAGTCATAAAGTTGCTTATAGGTCTGTTTCAAATGCTCATTCTCAGCAATAAGCTTTGTCACCCTATGATCCAATTCAATATTTATGGTTTCAATCTCTTTTAAGTCTTGTTTGATCTTATCCTTATACATATTTCCACTGAGAGATTTAATTCTCTCTTTTAACTTCTTTATTACCATGTCTTTCTCTTAGGACTGATCTTTCAATTCATTTAATTCAAACAATTGATCAAAACTTGGAGCACTTTGATTTGAAATAGAATTGTCCCTTTGAAAAATTTCCTAATTAAGTTGAGTATCAACTTCTAACGAAATGCAATGTTTTTCAACAGTGGTAAACCTTTTGAACAGTTTATCGTAAATCTCTTTTTCAACAAAATCCTTTTTAAGCCCAGTCTCAAGTTTGAGACACTTTTCACATTCAAGCACATTCACAGAAGCAAAATTGATAGAGGAATTTACCATAAAGTTTACAATATCTTTGCTCATCACTTGTTCTAAGAGTCGTTCATTTTCGTTCAAAGCTTGATTCATTTTAACTTTAAATGTTTTTGACTCTACACGATGTTGTTCCACAGCCTGTTCCATTTGATAGAAGACATTTTGAACTTTAGCAATTTCATCAACCAATTGTTGGTTGAATGTACTAAATAAGTCCTTCAGAGCTTTTACAAATGGAATTATTTCATCCCTAAAACAATATTTTGTATGTTTGAAACCCTATGTGCCCTCAGTGATAGCTGTGGGCATGGTTCTTTCTTTGACTACCACATCAAAGTTAGCAAGATGGTATTTAAGTTTCTTCAAACTCGTATTAACCATGCTGACTTTTGGAAGTTCTTTAGGAACCTCAACATTGGTGGGTCTATCAGAAAGATCGGGTTCTGAGGAACTCACAGAGTTATGCGACCAAAAGGCTTGTTCAGCAGATAATTCAGTTTGTGGAACAAACCGTGTTTCAAAATCTTTATAAAGTTTATTAAGAGCAGCATAATCGATTGGTGTGGTATCAATTTGTTTTATCTTTTCTTGCATCATATTATCCTTATGTTTTAAAAGCATTTTTGAACGACTCTCTTCAGCAAGTGTTAAGGTCTCTTCTGAGTCAGGGATCACAATAGGATTGGTTTTCTGAATTATATCACCAACATATAGCATAGGTTCCAACTGCTGAGCTTTCTTCAGATAGAAAGGATTTTGAAAACCTAGAGCTTGTTTAGTGGTATTATCATAGAAAAACTCATAGAAAAAAACTGAGGTTACGTCAAAACATGTAAACAGTGTGTGCAGATTGATCTCTTTTAAAAATGATATTATCGTAGGTGTTTGATATTCTTTTCTAAGGATATTTCCACATTTTAAGTCTTTCTAGATTCTTCTTTCTTAAAATCATTTTTGAGAATTGTAACCGTTTGCAATAAAGATTCCTTTTCTTTTAAATGTTCTGAAAGAGTTCGTTTAAGATGATCAATCTCTATAGACTGTGCACATGAATCTGAAACGTTATCATGACTCCTTAAATCAATGTTTTGTCCTTTTTTCAACACTTTGACTTATTCCTTAAATCTTTCAAGCTCGGCAGTTAAAGTATCATTGACACTTTTATTTTCCAGATTCGTCTTAGTACAATGAACAACTTGGGTTTTTAGTTGTTCAATCACATATAATATCAAATCATCTTGTTGTGCAAAAGAGTTAGAATTTTGAATAGCTACCTGTTGTGATTCAATCAGATACTGAGTATAAGGAATGATATTGCTATCACTGGTTATTTCAGTCTCTGAATGGTTCACAACATTTGACTATTCAGAAGACGACATAGCCTGCACAACTTGATTAGTCATATCATTATTCACATTATCATGATTCACATTATCATGATTGTGTACCTCAGAAAGAGCGTCTGAACCATAGTGAGATAAATTCGCCATGAGAGCAACTTTGGCAGTGTTAAGTTCATCACAATCAGAGTCATATGCATCCAAATCATCAGCTTGATAAGCAGCATTATGAGTTATGACAGTCTGTGTGGCTTGACCTTCTGGGATTCCTGGATCTGCCAAAATAGCTAGTTCCTCCTCATGTAAAATTTGACCACTTGCTTGAGCTTGAACCAACAACACTTTATCCTTAAACCACGAATCATCCCCTTTTCTCTTTGGTTTGGTGCACTGTTTGGACATGTGGCCTTCCCCTTTGTAGTTGTATCAGATAATTGTTCTTTGTTTTCCAAAATTATTTCCACTTGCTCCTGGAGTATAAGTCCTTAAAGTACCCGTAACTACAGAAGTTTGTCTCCTATGAATTGGTTGTAATGTTACTCTTCCATTATTAATGGTAGCTTGTTGCCTAGGGTTTGACAAGTTTCTCAGCTGTTTATTGGTAGTGGGATAACGGGAAGTGACGACAGCAGTAAAAAACGACATCATGTGATTGATGGCATCAATGGGATCATCGCCTTTCTGGAACACTGGAATAATTAAACCTGATTCTTATTTGGAAAATTCAGATTGTTGATCAACTGAGGGAGGATATTCCATTTGTGGTACAGATGGTGATGGAAAATAAATGTTGTGGTGAATTGATAACTGATAATCATTGGATGGATAAGTGATTGAAAGAGGTGTTGATGATTGATGAGTTGAGTATTGTTGAGACTGATAAGGTGAACCATACTGTGGAGACTGATATGATGAAACTTGTGGTTGAAATTGAGTGTTTTGGTGTGAATTTTGATGAGTTTGATAAGGAGACTGGGTCATCTGATGAGTTGCAACCAAAGCAAGCGGGTCTGAATTGCGTTCATGCATTAAACGAACCTCATTTGCATGAAATTCATGTTGTCCCAAATAAGCATGAAGCTGATCGATGTTAGTTGTGTGCAAATCTCAAACCAGTTTGACATCTGTCACAAATTTGCTCCATTCAGGAGGAAGGGTATTCAAAAACTTTGTGTTCACTTGAAATTGTTCTAGTTTCATGTTGTAAATGTTCATGTCATTGAGTAGCAGTGAAAATCTCAAGTAGAATTCACGAAGTGATTCCCCTCTTATAAGTAAAATCGAATTCATCATAAAGCTTACACTCCCTTTCTTGTTTCGTCAATGAAGTTCCTTGCATGAGAAGTTGAATTCTTTCCCAAAGTTCCTTGGCGACTTTATGATTGCTAACCAATGCATAGACTTCAGGTGGTAGTCCTTGGAGAATGATATTAGTTGCCTTGATATCACAATCAGCTTGAAGTGCTTCTGTAGCAGATAACTCAGAATATTTCTTTGGCCTATTAACTCCATTTTCCTCAATTGAAGGCCAAATGAGTGGACCACTTTCAACGGATTCAAGGATCATTCGTCCATTTTGTCTGTTTAGCATGTATAACTCCATTCTGCTTTTCCAAGAGTCATACATATCCTTTTCCAACATAGGTGGACGATTGTCGGCACCCGAGAGAATTGCTTTGTCAGCAAGAGTCGTCATTGAGAAATGTGTATGTTAATTGATTACTTGGTTGATCGGACGGTGGTAGAAAGTAATTGTGTTTAATTAAGTTGTCTTTTATGTTTTAATTAATGAAACTACACAGGATTTTATAATTCTTGACAAAACCGGGAAAACAATTGAATGTTTCACGGGATTTTACAAGTCAACGAAAAAAACCGTATAATTTTGAAAAACTTGAGTTGTTCGGTTTCAACGCAGTGAAGTTGTTCGGTTTCAACGTACTCAAGTTGTTCGGTTTCCACTAAGTCGAGTTGTTCGGTTTCAATAGAGTTGGGGTTGTTCGGTTCTAACTGAAGTGAGTTGTTCGGTTTCCCTTAAAATGAGTTGTTCGACTCAGGTTGTTCGACTTGAGTTGTTCGACTCAGTTGTTCGACTTAGGTTGTTCGACTAAGTTGTTCGAATTGAGTTTTTTGACTCAATTGTTCGACTCGAGTTGTTCGACTTAGTTGTTCGACTTGAGTTGTTCGACTCAGTTGTCCGACTCAGTTGTTCGACTCAGTTGTTCGACTTTAGTTGTTCGACTTCCACTACTACGATCCCAAATAAACATTAAATACTCCAAAAAGAACCTTTTTGATGATTGTTTTTTGCAAAAATGCTTGTTCAACTAGTGTTTCTAAAACATATTGGAACATGAAAATTGAAAACTTTAAGGTTTTTTATAGACGAAAAATGTAAAATCAAGATTTTGCTCTTTATAAGATTTTCAAACACAAAAATGTAACCAAAAAATGATATTTTCTTGATTTAAGTTGTATTACCTATATCATAAAGATACTAGATCGGATTTTACCAAGGTAATAATACTTTTAGTGTACATAAAAGCTATGGAATCAAAAAAGAATAATAAAGGACGATTTTTGCTTAAGATACTTCGAACCAAAAACAATAAACATAAAAACTAAACACACCACTCCATGGCTCTTGATACCATTGAGAATTTACAAGTAATCTTTGATATGAAATGAGTAGGATAACGTAGTGAGAGGAAAGTGGAAGGGAATGATGTATTCTAGAGGAGAGGTGAAAGTTAGAAACATATTAATGCATAAATGAAAAATGAGAATACAAAAACCATCCAACACCCTTTCCAAGGCATGGAGAGGGGTATTTATATGCTACATATGGCCGGCCATGGGCCTTCTAAGGCTTTCCATGGGCCTTGGGCCATATTAGCTTACATATCATTTACTTGACTAACTTACGGGCTTAGACTATTTAGTATTGGAAGTGACCGATACTTTTCTTGTTTCTAACAAGCCGTCCGCCTAATGATGTTTCCCCTATCACTAACCGGAGAAGCAAAAACATGGATAGACGAACTCAACAAAAGAACTATCGACACTTGGGATGAACTTTGAACCACTTTCATTAGCTGATTCTTTCCCCCCAGCTCTTTTCGACCGACTCCTCGGAGAAATCCGAGCTTTCTCTCAACACGAAAATGAATCTTTAACTGATGCTTGGCTTCGTCAGGAAGGAATATGCTACGAATAACTGCCTAATGGTCACTAATTTGTCCAAAGGCAATTATTATCAAATTCTTCTATTTCACGGTCTTAGCGAAATAGCCAAAGAAGTTCTTTAATTGCCGCAGCCAGGTGGTTATTTTCCTCTTATTAAACACCCAAATCATGCTTTATCAACTTCTCGAAGAAAAAGTCTTACTCAAGCTCGACTGGGCTAAAAATCAAAAACGAAATCAACTCTTAAGAAAACCGTTGCTTTCGCCGATAGAGGCAGCAGTAATTCCGATACTGACAAAATTATGGCCCAAATGGATGCCATGACCCTGAAAATGGATACTCAGTACAAAGAACTCCAGTCGAAAGCTAAAAATCTAACCCCGATTTTGATGAAGGATAAATAAACATGTCTCGTGAAGAAGAGGCTAAATTCATGCAAACTTTGTAGTAAGACTCGTTTTTACAATGATTACCGCGACCAAGACTCAAATCGTGATAATTGGCGTTCAAACGAACGAAGTAGTTACAACCGAGACACTTACCGATCCAATACCGATGACAAACCTTATGATCTTCAAAAACAATTCAACGATTTCATGAAATCTTAGCAAACAACCAATGCTTTCGTCAAAGAAATATTTATAGACCTTAAAACCTAACTCGAAACCGTATCAAAAAATCACCAAGCCTCAATCCAGAATCTTGAAACTAAGTTCGACCGACATGCTGACAAGCAGTCTGGTCGACCTTCTAAATCTCTTCCAAGTAACACTCAACCAAACCCAAAAGGACACAACTCCAAAACCTATTAACCACCGCAATCTCGTAATGAGCATGTGAATGCCATATTCACAAGAAGTGGTAAATCCTATAACTAACCAGTTAAGTGAATGATCAACAAAATAATTCTGAAAACCCTATCAACTTCGATAGCGATGATGAAGACGATGAACCTACACCACAACCAAAAGCTCAACCCATGAAACCAGTCAAAGAAACACCGTTACCCAAACCATACAAACCAAAAACTCCGTATCCTCAACACCTAAGGAAAGAAAAAATGGAGGCCCAATATAAAAAATTCCTTGACATGATCCGAGCCGTCCGAATCAACGTACCTCTTGTCGACATCTTAGCAGGGATGCCTAACTAGGGAAAATTTCTCAAAGAACTCATAAGCAACAAACATAAAATCGAACAAATTTCTGCCGCTTTTCTAAGCGATGAAAGTTCAGCAATGATCCAAAATAAAATTCCACCAAAACTCAGAGACCCAGGAAGTTTCCTTATTCCATGTAATTTCAATAAAACTTTCTCTTGCTATGCTTTAGTCGATCTTGGTGCTAGTATTAACCTTATGCCATATTACTTATATGCAAAATTATCTCTCGAAACTCTTAAACCTACCAAAATGAGCGTAAGATTAGCTGACAGATCATTCCAATACCTTGTTGGAATAGCTAAAAATATGCTCGTTGAAGTCGGTAAATTCACCTTTCCTGCTGATTTCGTTATTCTCGAAATGGAAGAAGACAGCAAAGTTCCCCTCATCCGGGGACGACCCATTCTTCACACTGCTGATGCAGTTATTCGAGTCAAACAGAAACAACTCAATCTTGGAGTTGGAACTGAATGAATGATCTTTAATATCGACTCTGTGACTCTTACTAAAATGATGATATATGTTTTAGTATTGATGTTATCGATGAAATCTTAGAAGAAGATTTTGATGCTCTTCTAGACGAAGGAAGCAAAATCCTCAATTCCATTGAAGGAATCCTTCTCGAAGAAGAAATCTTTTCTGAATTTGATGAATTCATAGCAATGACTGCCGATGAAAATTATGAATTTAAATCCGATACCAAAGAACCACCATTCGAGAAAATCACCATCAACACTGATTATAAAATCAAAACATCTCTCGAAGAACCTCCTACGGATCTTGAACTTAAACCCCTTCCTGATAATTTGGAATATGTATTCCTGGAAGAACCATCTTTTCTTCATGTGATCATATCATCTAAACTCTCTACTAAAAAATAAAAGCAAACTTGTATCCGTCCTCAAAAACATAAAGAAGCCTTTGCTTGGAAAATGACAGACATTCTTGGTATCTACCCATCATTCTGTAAGCACAAAATACAACTCCTGGATGACAAGAAACTAGTCGTCCAAAAACAAAGAAGACTAAATCCAAACATGCAAGAAGTTGTTAAGAAAGAAATTGTTAAACTCTTAGATACTGGTATTATTTATCCGATTACCGATAGTCCTTGGGTTAGTCCTATTCACTATATACCAAAGAAAGGTGGTATTACATTTGTCACCAACGAAAATGATGAACTTGTTCCAACAAGAACCGTTACGGGTTGGCGAGTATGCATCGATTATCATAAAATCAATGAAGCAACCTCAAAAGATCATTTTCCTTTGCCGTTTATGGATCAAATGTTTGAAAGACTCATAGGAAATAAATAATTTTGTTTCCTTGATGGTTTTTCTGGATATTTTCGAATTCCTATCGATCCTATAAACCAAGAAAAAACAACATTCACATGTCCCTTTGGAACATACGCTTATAGGCGAATGCCTTTCAGGCTATGCAATGCCTCAGCTACATTCCAAAGATGCATGTTGGCAATGCTTCATGACATGATCGAAGAATCCGTCGAAGTATTCGTGGACGATTTCTCTGTCTTTAGAGACTCTTTCAACAAATGCCTAAACAACCTCGATAAAATGCTCCAGTGTTGTAAAGATGCTCATCTTGTCCTTAATTAGGAAAAATATCACTTCATGGTCAAAGAAGGAATTGTGCTTAGACACAAGGTGTCTGGCGCAAGACTCGAAGTCGACAAAGCAAAAAATCAACGTAATCTCAAAACTTCCACCCCCTACTAATATCAAAGGTATTAGAAGCTTTCTTGGATATGTCAATTTTTACCAACGTTTCATTAAAGATTTCTCAAAAATTGCTCGACCTCTAACTAAGCTGCTTGAAAAAGATACTCCATTTGAATTCGATGATGAATGACAAAAAGCATTCGAATTATTGAAAGAGAAACTCACATGTGCTCCTGTGATCATAAGCCCGAACTGGAATCTTCCATTTAAACTTTTGTGTGATGCAAGTGATTTCGCAGTTGGAGCTGTCTTAGGTCAAAAAGATGGTAAAAACTTTCACTTGATCTACTTCGCAAGCAAAACTCTTAATCCAGCTCAACAATAATACACCGTA
Source organism: Tanacetum coccineum (assembly GCA_026074375.1). NCBI lineage: Eukaryota > Viridiplantae > Streptophyta > Magnoliopsida > Asterales > Asteraceae > Tanacetum > Tanacetum coccineum. The sequence goes on along the minus strand of BQNB010004912.1, from coordinate 21,241 downwards.
ACCGAAAAAGAACTTATGGCTGTAGTTTTTGTGTTCGACAAATTTAGATCATATCTTATTCTATCAAAAACTATTGTTTACACCGACCATTCAGCTCTAAAGCATTTATTTAAGAAGCAAAATGCTAAACCACGCCTTATTCGTTAGATACTACTCTTACAAGAATTTGACATAGAAATCAAGGATAGAAAAGGTACAGAAAATGTCACAGGTGACCACTTAGCCCGAATTGAAAATGAGCGATGACAGTGAAGTGGATGATAACTTTCCTAGAGGAACCCTTATGGAAATTAACACCAAAGATGAACCATGGTTCGCAGACTTTGCAAACTACTTGGTAGCTGATATTATACCAAAAGGGATGACGTATCAACAAAATAACAAATTCTTCTTTGACCTCAAACACTACTTTTAGGAAGAACCCTACCTCTTCAAATTATGTTCTGATGGAATGATCAGAAGCTGTGTATCTAGACCAAAAACCCAAATAATTTTAGATCAATGTCATCACAGACCAACCGGTAGACATTCTGGACCAAATGTAACCGCTAAAAAGGTCCTATATTCAGGATTTTACTGGCCGACAATCATAAAAGAAAAGTGATAGGTGGTTAATATGGACTCATTAGAGAGCTTTATTTTCCAAAAGCCCACTTTTCAGTTTAGGCCTTATTGGTGGATTTTAGTTATTTTTATTTTGGTTATTTAGGAAAAATTGGCGTTTACCGTCTCTTTGATGCAAATTGAGTTAAGTTAAGTTGTGTTTGGTTGAAAAAGCTTTTTGGAATCAGATTAAGCAACATATAAGCTTTCCAAAACATCTCTCCTTTTTAATTTATGCTTTATTTTGAGTTTGTAGTGTCCAAAATACCAAAAACCAAAATTTTAGCTTACTTTTGAAATACAGAGCTAAATACTTCTTATTTTGGGCTTATTTGTGCATTTCATAAAAAGTGCTAGTCGAGAAAAAAGCGTATTTTCAAGTGCTTAAAAACTTTGTAAAGAAAAATTTTAAAAAAAGAAGAAGGGGAAAGTAGGAAGTCGGGGGTGAGCAAGACTCGAACCCCCGACCTCTACCACTCTCAACCCTCTATACACTACACACTCTACCGCTGCGCCCTTGGGTCTTTTCTGTTAGACCCTTGGGTGCTTAGGTATTTAAGTGTGTTTTGGGTCATAAGCTTAATAAGCTGATAGAGCTTATTTCTCGGCTTATTTGATAAGCTGAGTGGGCCCACTTATTTTTCCTAGGACCCTTGTCACTTTAGCTATTTTGTGTAAATTTTTCAGATTTTTATAAAATCTTTTAGTATTTTTTATAATTTATTTTCTTTTTAAACTTTAAAAAATCATAAAAAATAAAATATTAATCAGAAAAATATAAACTTTTTTTTAAAAATTTTCTTTTTTCATATACTTTGTAGGAAAAATATAAAAGTTTCTGTAAGGTTATTTTTTTAAAAATTTTATTTTTAAAGAACGGGTTTTGACCCCGTTCTTGTCTTGACTCGTTTTTGGGTCAAACGACCTCCGTTTTTAGTCGAGTTTTTTTTTAAACTTCGTTATTTGTCATTTAGAATCTATTTTAGCTTTCAAATTTGTTTTAGGGTTTAATTTGCAAAATTTAGGTTTTTATCCCTCGTTTTTCGTGCCCGTTTTAGGTTTTAAGTTATATAGCTTTCGTTTTTAGGTTTTATTTAATCGTTTTTGCATATTTAACTTGTAGAAATAGAAAACCCATCATAAGCTGCTTTCTTTCCCCCTTTATCTTAACAATTCTTTTTCATTCTATCAACCGCTTCGGTGCTACCGAGACTCATTACTCCGTACCTTGTTGGGTATGTTCCCGTACTAGCTCCATCCTCAGCCGCAGATCTATTCCCTTACTCTCACATACTGCCTTTTGTAATCCACACCTAAGGACTTCTACATTACAAGTAGATTATCCCCTGGTAGATCCCCCCTCCAGCTCTGGCAAGGATCATGGAACATGTATACTAACCAAACCTTCTTATAACGTCCGATAAAAGTAGAAATACAGGGTCCGGTCCCTTTTGGTACAGTTCTCTACTCCTCGCCATAAAACCATTTGGAAAATCATCAAGGTACGGCGAGTAAACAACAAAGCATTAGTACCATGATTGTTTTGATTCATGAAACAGCACCCGGCCTCAACAAGTGCTTCGATATTCGAAATTATTAGCACTTGGAGGGAGGAGTACTTCGCTTGAGTCTTAAAAAATTACATTTTTATCAATTTAATATTTTAAATCCCATCTCAACGCCCTGAACAAAAAATTTCAAACCCTTGTGAGATTAGATCTCAATTGATTTAAAATATGTAGAAAATTTTTAGGAGCAAATGGTCTATTAAATACACGCCGATATGAAACCTATATATGCTCCCCCGCACTTGAATGAGGGAGTTCTGTTAGTGTCAGTTATGATTAGTTTATAAATATCTGGTATTTAACAGAAACTCATGAAACATTTCATTAAACTGACACATAACACTGATTACCACACACTTATTGATGTAAAGATTTATGATATGAAAAAAAAACAGACCCATGACATGTTTAAAATCAAGTATGAATAGTCATACCGTCCTCTGCAACAGGCTTTTGATCCGGCACTGTTTTCTTGCACCAACCAGCACTTCTAACTCCTCTTGAATGTCTTATTTTCCCGCAAGGATAGAAAACATTTAAACATGAGCTAGGTGTGGTTTGGATGTGTGGGTGTTGATGCTAGGTCTTTCAGTAACCAAGTGAGATAAACAGGGTCAATGATGGAGTTCCGTGGTCAGCAAGCCTCTTGAATGAAAGGGAAACATCCACCATTGATTGAATCTCGATTCAGCAGATGACAGAGTTATATTTGTTTGTACTATCCAGCCTTGTTCTTTGCAACTACTGCTTTCAGTTTGTATCCTCAGCTTTAGTATACTCCATTATTGGAGACAATCATGAACTTTATCTATTAATAGATAAGAAAGTAAGTTGCTTGAAGCTACCAAATTGGTCCATATGGCTCACCGAGAACCTCTGGAGTAATACCAGATCCTTCACTTGAACCTTTGGAAAGTTGTTGAATTTGATGGTCAAGCAAGCTTCATCTTCATTTAGATTCCCGGCTTTCTTGCATGCCGCATTGAGAAGACTTGATGTGTAAAGCTCAAATATCCGAAGTACACAATTAATTCGAAACCATAACACCAAAGTCAATTAAGACCCGGATGTAATGAATATCTCATATAATGATAAAGAATTATAGATGAAACACAAAGTCAACTAAGTTCCAGGATGTCACAATTATACCCTCTAAATAACCGAAATGATAACACTAAGGCAACTAAGTGCCCTAATTACACTTTCTTCCTTCTTGCAAGATACTGACTATCTAAAGGAATCACCATACTTATCAAACCTATGTGTACCTCCTTTGTCAACAGATTCTACTCCTTCAAAATAAGCTTAGTGATTGACTGATTGGGGAAATATTAAATGAATCAAAAACATATCATCAACTTCAAGGCTTCTAAAACTACGTAATTATTTCCAAACAATCCTAAGCCTTTTTAAACTATGAGGTGGTTGGTAATCTGAACGTCATGAGTTTTTAAAGCCTAAGCACTAATCATGAAATTATATTTAAGCCCATTAAGTTATTAACTTATGACAACTGAAGCCCTTGGAGTTAAAATAAATTAACTCCCCTCAAATTATTATCCATTAAGTTAAAACTGTTTCCATATAATTACCGTGACTTGTTGAAGATAATTCGAAAACACTGTCTTCCCCTCGAACAAAGACCCGTAGTCTATTTAAAGAGCTGTATACATTGTTTGAGTGATAGAAAATTCTTTTAAAATCTTTTATGATGAGAAATTAAGATGACTGATTTGGTTTTTGAACGACAACACCTTTTTTCAACAAGTGTAAACACAAATAATTTTTAGAAGAATCATAGACAAAAAACATTCGTTAAAAAGTAAGACTCTCCTTCTATGATCAAGAAAATAATGCACTGAACGTACTAAGATCGAGGTGCACGGATAATTGACCGTATATCCATTCCCGGGGAGAACTTAATCACCCCGTTGTTAGGAACAAAACCGTCTTTTTGCGACGTGCTTTTCCTCATTTTGAAACACAGGTTGGCAATATCAGAAATAATAAGCAAGCCATATTTTGACATGTTTTTTGAAAAACAATTGAAAACTTTTGTTCGAGACTTTATTTACAGCACGGTCATTATTGAATGACATTTCAAACTGCCGATAAAAATTATCGAGCCTTAGAACAGACAGGCCATGAAAAACATATTTTGGTATTTTTTTGATATTTATTTATGTATTATGTTTTTGAAAAGTTTTTTAAAAAAAAATGACAATCTTTTTGTGTTTTTCTAGTTTTATATATTTACATATGATACATGAAAAATTACCACCATTATTCTTACCTTAGAGATAAGTAATTCAACAATCGATTCCCACCGAATGGAAACGATTGCTCATCTGCGTCAAAGTAGGACAAATGCATTTTCTGAAGTTGGACTTCAGTGACGAAACCGGATCTAAAGGATCGCCAATAACAACACCAATTGGTGAATTCTGTTTTGTCAACTAGGAGATGCTATCAAACGATTGTTAAGAAGATGCAAAATTTGATGAATGACCCCTTATAAAGTTGTTTCTTCAGAACTCGGGTCTGAAGAAAGATTATGAAGGAGGGGTGCCTTATCAAATTATGCATTTTGATGTCTATGAATTATTTCTTCAGAACCTTGAAGAATGACTTGAGGTTGAATTTCCTGATTTGTTGGTGAAGTACTAGCAGATGGTACATCTTGATCAATGGTAGTTGACGAAGTTGAACCGACTGGATCAACAGCTCTTGAGCAGCAACAGCTACCGGATCTAGAGAAACAGCACGTGGTGGAGGATTGAAGTACTCATCAAACAATGGTTGAAACAGGATCTCATAGTCTTTCTTGGATGGTGGAACATAAGGTGTTGAGGAAACTAGGTTTTGCACGAGTCCTGAACTGATGTATCCAGGAGTCAATTTGAGGCCCGGGAGCACACTTATAATCAAAAGATCTTATCCGAATTAAACCGCATTGATCTCATTATATTCACTTTTCTCCCCCTCAAAAATTGCATATGTTGTTGCCATTTTTGATGAACAAGTGAATTAAAGTACAAGCTAATGTACGTTGATCCACTTGTTGACTGAACGAGCATGAGAACTTATAGAAGTTGTTGATAAGACTGCTTGTAAATAAGAAGATTTCTCTTCATACTAAAAGATAAAAAAAAAATGTGCACAGAAGCGTACAAAGACCTTTTTTCTTTGACGAGCGGGCCTGACTGTTTGTCAGCAACGCCATTTGTCAGTGAAGAGAGAGGGCCTGAACTGATGAGAAACAGAACGTCATATAAACTTTGAAGAACGAGGCATTAACAACTTTGTTCAAATCAAGTCATTCTATAGTGCAACAGATTAGAATCCCTAAACCCTGGTTATGTAGATAATCAGTCTTTTCGGCAACAAAACTTTTAAGTCTTTCCTTATAAGATTAACAAGATGTAACCTGCACTTAAGTTAGCAGTACCTGCACAACGCCATTAAGAGATTGATCGCCTTCATAAGGTTTATTGATATCATCATTGAACCATTTGGAGGTTCACTATCAACATTGGTGTGTAATCGTTGAACATTTTTACCAGTAGGTATCCCACCCTACAGACCATCAATCTTGAAATTCTACCCGTCGGTTTCCAACCGAAGAACAGATTCAAGATTGTTTGGGATTCTCATCGCACCGCGAAGACTTCTTGGGAGACAAACCATGTCTCTATATGCACTTTGTGCCTACAAGGATTCTGAGTATGACTCTTAGGATCCCAACGGTTTGGTGTTGTTTCTATCATAGGGGATTGAACCTTAGCATGAGAATTTACCTCTTTCAGGAATTTTGTTATACAATTATCATGATTTGCATTAAAGACACATTTATGACACGTTGAGCAAACAAAGTGTTTGGAGTCAGAAAAAGAACTAGAATTCCTAGAGTGATCTACTAGCGACACAAACCAATTGACATTCACCACTACTCTATAATACAGGGCAAAAACTCCAAGATATATGAATGTTACACCTAGATTGTTTGCCACCATTATAGTGTTTGGTAGACTAGTATTAAGCAGCACACTAGGTTTTTGAATTCCTATTTCTTTCTTTTTTCTTTTTTACTCTATCTTCCTCTACATAAGATTATGAGCCATATCATTTTGAAACCATAAAAAGGGTATCTTCTTGACTAATCCTAAATGCCGAGGTGCAATCACGTTAGAGGTTTTTGCAAGCATATATTTCTCGAACTTAAAGCAAAATAATGAGGAGTGACAGATTTGACAAAACGTTATTCACATCAACTTGGGAGTGTAAACCGTGATTTTGAAAAGTTAGGTCTTTCATATTAAAACGCTTTAGGTGTCCTAACAACCTGATTGGTTTCATCTGGGTGGTTGAAAAACGGTTTTTTCCCCAGATTGATGGTTTGCAAACTTAGTTACCCAATGATTATTTCTTTAAACTTTCTTAATTTCGTTTTTCAATGCTCAATCGCAAAACCTTTTCCTGAATCTGAGCTTTAAATCACATTTTCCAAAACGACCTTACTATCTACTTAGCAATCAGTGCGTCATTAAGATCTTTCCAACTGAATTCGTTGTCCTTTGATAGAATCATAAAGTTCTATTGAAAGTCTGTTATAAATCTATAATTTAATCCTTATTTAACTTCTCATATTCTCTGCAAAGTATTTAGCACACACATTTTAGTTCAATTTTATTGTTCCAAAACATGCAATTATCATGTTTAACCTTGGCATTCATTACTTTCTCTCCATCACACTTTTAATTTTGATTCTTCAAGTTGCAAATTTAGTTGGTTTTGGCCTGTAGCTGAGCAATTCAAATCATTATCTCAAAAAATTCACACACTTAGGAGCGTCTGGATTTTACATGGTTTGTTACTTTGAAAACTTCTTCCCCTTTGTTCATTGATATTTCAAGTGAATTGCAATGTTTTTTTCAAGTGTGTAGAAATCTGTTTGAAAGTTCATTAAAACTTCTTTTCAACCCATATCATATGTTTTTAGAAACCAGCCTTAAGCAAAGAATTTTTTTGCTTGATATAGTTCAGCATCCTGGTCAATCTCTCCTCCCCTATGACACATATTTGTTGAATCCGAGGTGGTATTGCTATCACCCTTTTCCAACAGATATGTGTCATAATTTGGTTCGGATTGCTCAGTATGCTGTTGTTCATTAGCAAGGACATTATGTTGAGCAGTCAATTGTACCTCAGCAAATGGCACTTGGTCATTTACTGGTCTGATATCTGCATCCACAGCATGTGTGATAAAAGTCCCTGAACTGCTTGCTTGTATCGTGCTTATCTGACTTTGTCCCGCTGCTTTCTGTAATAACTGACCCAGCATCCAATGCTTTAACGTCCGTGGTTAAATTAGCCTCCACTGTTGTACTCTTAGTGACCAAACTCTCGTGTTGTTGTAGCTGAGTTTCATTTACTGATTTACTGAGTGCATTGTTGTTTTCTGACTCTATCCCACTGCTTTTCGAGACAATCAACCTGTCATCCACTGCTTGAACCGGATTGATCTGAACATCTTGTGACAGTAGCTGTAATCTACCGTATGTAATTACAACTTTATGAATGACCGCTTCAAGTGTATCCAGGTTCTCGAGTAAATCACGTCTGTAAGTATCAGGTTCGCAGAACGTGTATTCTTTGAAATCTTTTTGCTGACATTGATTTAGATGTTCCGACGAATTTACCCTTTTTGAGGCAAAAAATTCCTTGAATTGTGTTCGGAGTGCTTCAAGGCAAGTCCTATGGGAAAAAAATATTAAAACCCCCCAAAAAAAAAAGATTATCCTCTTTTCAAGTTAGCCTTACCTGAATCTAGAATTATGTAACATCTTCACATCTGAAAGTCTGAGTGCTCTTCACCGAAGAGAATAGTGAAATGGGTTTAAAATAGCACAACACATGCGACGGACGAATTGAGATAGAGATCAAGAAGATGTGACCTCGAGCTGTCAAACATGCAATAGCAGGTGGGAGTGACTTTGTTTTGGCGAGCCGTTTGCGTCAGTTGCAGCACTCCTCTCTTTTGGAATTTGAATTTTAAGATTTCCCATGAATTCGATGTGTGGAAATTAATTAAGGATCTTAAGTAGATTAAATGATTGATGATAGATGGTATGTGATCAAAGTAACGTTTCACGGATTTTACAAAACTAGACTTAAACCGATAAAAGAATCATCTTTTACGGGATTTTACTAAATCAAGAAGAAACCGTGAAATATTGATTGATTGTTGATGGTGAAATCGTTGTCGTATTTGAAGTACTTGAACTTTCGTTAACGATTTGATGAATGGCAAATTGTCTTGAAATCCAGGGGCTGGTTTTGCCAAATTCGAATTGTATAATTTACTAACAAACACAATAGACACTTTTCACTCCTTTAACCTTGTTTTCCTAACGTCCGGGCTGGGGCCAATCTCTTTAAATAGCAAATAAAGTATTAATAAAACAACGAATTTCCCTCCCTATGGCGTCATCTCTATCGTTACACAAAACAGAAATATGTCATTTTATAGTATAATTCTATGATCGCCCTAGGAATGTCAATGTTATCGTCGATGTAAAATAAATAAACCACGTTGATCGCAAACGATGACACGATACACTATGGTATCAGTTTGTAAGACGCCTGTAGAGTACCGTCCCACGCAACCCGAAAAACCCGAAGTTACTATTAACTGTGAATTCGTGTGCTATTACAAGTTGCTAATTCGTTTTTAATTGATATTGGACAAAACGCAATGCAACACAAAGCGCAAACACAAGTCGCAATCCATTGATGTGGACAAAACGCAATCAGCTTCCAAGACAAAAGGCAATCTTGAACGTTGAGACAAAAACGCAACAACTAGAGATATGGCATAGTAACTCTTTTATATTTGGCTAGAATAATAAAGTCTTCACTTGTACCTGTATACAAATCTCAATAGCAAAAACGCATGCACATATCATAAGCACAACCAATATATCTTAAATGCAAAACGCAAGAATCTTGGGCAAACCTCAACCCTTTTTGAGCAAAACGCAACGAGTGTGGACAAATCGCAATCAGGCAAAACGCAACACTTTGTAGTCGAATCGCACCAAGTTTTGAAAAAGAAAAAAAAATGCAATGGTTTTTCACAAAACGCAATAGTACAAGTGTCACTGTCACAAGTCGTTTTCATGTGGTACTCTTTCTTGTCTTGCCCACTAAACGCAACGAGCAATAACCACAAGTCTTAGCCACGTTTTTGACAAAACGCAACGAAGAAACAATCTTCAATCTTGCGTCTAATCAACCAAATTAGATGAAGAACACTACTAAACGACACTACACCTTGTTCTAACCTTGAATAAGCTAAATATAACAAGAGAAAGATTTAGACTTATAAGCCCGCGTACAGTACACTTAAGCTCACAAAAATAAGCATGACAATAAACAGAATTACTCAACGAAACGCCACGAATGAAAAACCTTGTAATAAAGGAAGATAAGCCCTGTCATTCTGTACGTTATAAAGCACCAAAAAAGTAGAAGAAAAAAATAATCTACAACTATTTTGACTAGATAAGGTTTAAGCTTTTTGTTTGAAACTAATAATAACCTAAATAAGCTACTGTTAAAATAAGTTCTTAATAAGCTGTAGGAGACACAAAATAAGCTATAACAATATAGTTAAAATAAGGAAACCGCTAACGAGCCGAGACAAATTAAGACGAGACCCTTTAAAAAAAAACTAACAGCAACAAGTTGCTTCTTAACATGAATGAAAAAAAAATAAAAAAAATTCAAAGTTTATGTGACGTAAATAAGCAGTGTAACGTTAAAAAACTATAAAAAATGTAGAAAAACAAGAAAAATATAGGCGTGGATAAAGAAGCTATAAAAGACTTATGAAAAAAAAGCTGTTATAACTCGTATCAAGAATAGTTTGTAACAAATGAAAACAATTTTTGTCAGTTGATGACAAAACAAAAACGTGTCCCCTTTTGTCAATATACAAGACTCGCACACCGTTTTCCAAGATAAGACTAGAACAGTTTTGAGAAGATAAACACAAACCAAACTTGTAAAAAAAAAAAAAAACTATTGAAGAAACAAATTGGTTTTCTTATCAAGATTAGCTATTACCTTTTTTTTTATTGAAAATTAATCTATTGTTAGATCTATTACACAAAGATTTAATCCGTTTAACCAAATAAGAAGTTAAGAAAAAAAATAAAGCCGAATGTTATGCAAAACCCAAATAAGGTGTATCCAATAAGCTACAATCACCACAACAAAAACACAAAGGAAACCAAGAGTAGTAACCAAGGCTCTTTATGCCAATTTGTAGGATTTAATAGAAATTATCACAACAAACAAAGCAAAAGAGAGAGAGAGAGTTAGAGAGAGAGAGATAGATGGGAGAAAACACACTAAATAGTGTGTGTAAAATGAATTCTTCCAACATCCTCTCCATGTGTGGAGAGGGTTTAAATAGTTCTTACAAAATGCCCCATAAAACGGGCTATAGTGTGGACTTACAGTGGTGGGGTAAAAAAGACCCTCCACCCCCATAAATCATGCTATTACTAACAAAACTACGAGCAATGCTAAATATGAAAATATACGGGGTGATTGAGTCTTTTTCTTAAACCTAACAATTCACATGTCCTTTCGGAACATAAGCCCTTACAGCAATGCTTTCGGGTTATGTAATGCTCCTGCCACATTCGAAAGGTGCATGTTGGCAATCTTTCACGATATGATTGAAGAATCCGTCGAAGTATATATGGACGATTTTTTTGTCTTCGGAAACTCTTTCGACACATGTCTAAACAACCTCGATAAAATGCTCCAGCGTTGAAAAGATGCTCATCTTGTCCTAAATTGAAAAAAGTGTCACTTCATGGTTAAAGAAGGATTGTGCTTGGACACAAAGTGGACTAGTGCAGTACATGACACACAAAGCAAAAATCAACGTAATCTCAAAACTTCCACCCCCGACCAATATTAAAGGTATTAGAAGCTTTCTCGGACATGCCGGTTTTTATCGACGTTTCATTAAAGATTTCTCGAAAATCGCCAGACCTCTTACTAAGCTGCTTGAAAAAGATACTTTTTACGAATTGGATGATGAATGTCAAAAAGCATTTGAATTACTGAAGGAAAAACTCACATGTGCTCTTGTGATCGTAAGCCCAAAACTGGAAATCTTTCCGTTTGAACTCATGTGGTATGTCAAAGGATTTCTGCAGAAGGATCTTATTAGGCAAAAAAAGATGGTAAAATTTTTCACCCAATCTACTTCGCAAGTAAAACTCTTAATCCAGCTCAACAAAAATACACCGTAACCGAGAAAGAGCTTATGGCTGTAGTTTTGCATTCGACAAATTCAGACATAACTTATTTCTCTCAAACCTATGTTTACACTGATCATTCAGCCCTAAGGCACTTATTCAAGAAGCAAGATGCTAAACCACGCCTTATTCGATAGATCTTACTTTTACAAGAATTCGACATAGAAATCAAAGACAAAAAAGGAACAGAAAATGTTGCAGAGCCGACCATTTTTCCCAAATTGAAAATGATAACAAGCGATGACAGTGAAGTCGACGAAAATTTCCTGGAGAAACCTTGATGGAAATCAACACCAAAGAATGAACCTTGGTGAAATTATACCAAAAGGGATGACATACCAACAAAAGAATAATTTTTTCTCCGACCTCAAACACTACTTTTGGGAAGAGCCTTACCTTTTCAAAGTATGTTCTAACAGTATGATTCAACGCAATATATCTAGAACCAGAATCTGACCCATATTAGATCAAATCACAACGGACCGACAGGTGGACATTAATGGAGCCCAACATAACTGCTAAAAAAGTCCTTGACTTAGGATTTTACTGGCCGACAATAATCAAAGAAGCTCATACTCTAGTTCGCCTTTGTGAAGCGTGCCAAAAGACAGGAAATATATCAAAACGTAATGACATGCCCTTAAACAACACTCAAGTATGTGAAATTTTCAAAATATGAGGTATCGACTTTATGGACAAATCCGAAATTCATATAAGTTTGAATACATTCTAGTCGCTGTAGATTACGTATCTAAATGGGTCGAAGCTCAGGCTTTACCAACCAATGATGCCCGAGTGGTTGTCGCCTTCTTGAAAAAACTCTTCTGCCATTTCCGAATGCCCAAAGCTCTAATTAGCGATCAAGGAACTCACTTCTGCAACAAAATAATGGAAAAAACCATGAAAAGATATAAAGTTAATCACCGTTTCTCCACATCATATCATCCTCAGACTAGTGGTCAAGTTGAAAACACGGAGATAGCTCTTAAAAGAATTCTTAAAAAACTGTTAAAGACAATCCTGCTATTTGGTCAAGAAAACTTGATGATGCTCTGTGGGCTTTTCGCACTGCCTACAAACCACCTACCGGTACCACACCCTACAAACTAATATATGGAAAGAACTGTCACTTACCATTCGAAATTGAACACCGTGCATACTGGGCTTTGAAAAACTGCAACCCTGATCTTATCGCTGCTGGTGAGAAAAGAATGTTTCAGTTGCAAGAGCTAGATAAAATTAGACACCAAGCCTATGAAAACTCCCGTTTATACAAGGCAAGAATCAAAGTCTGGCACGACAGAAAGTTAAGAATGAGAAAAGAATTCAAACAAGGAAATAAAGTCCCACTCTTTCTGTAACACCCTCAAATCTGAGCACGCAGCGGAATATTGAATATCCGAGGGCGTTACATTTATGGATCAATAGCACAAG